>JAJONR010012909.1:0-15973 GCA_029582245.1 Solanum etuberosum | reverse complement strand
TGTCCCAACACCAAAGTATGATATGCTACGAAATCGATAAAACAAATTATACCATGATGACGAGCTCAACGCGTAGAACAACTTTTGTCAAGGACTTAAGTCGAGAAAATCTATAATTTGGTTGATCCTAGAAATGAGTTTCCTAAGTTTTCTGGTTCTTAACTCAAAAAATGAAGAAAAAGTCTAAGAAGAAGATATATATAAAGTTCCATCGACCTAGGGCCCCACCTCACGTGCCTGCTTGCGCAATCTCGCGAAAACGCGAATATCTCTCTATTCTGAAGTCGTATGAACGAACGGTTTGATGCGTTGGAAACCAAACTCGTAGACCTTCGATTTGATAGGTCGGGGACCCCATAACTCTTTATAGATTGGGAGAAAACCTCCGAGACATTTGACCCAAATTTCAGAGAAATCTTTAAAAAGAAACTTACGATAACTTTCGCCAACTTTTATTTTGCCACCTACCTAACTTCAAAACTTGAGATACAACCCTTGAACACTTAAATTATGACATACCACATAATTCTTAATTTATTACTCACCCTCTTTGCCTTTCCACGAAGGTACGAGTTAATTTAGACGTTTCGAAAAGTCGGGGTGTTACAGCAGTCTAAAAGCTTTTTTCTCAGACCTACACATCATAACCCTACAAAAAGATGCCACTGTCTCTCAGATGTGAAGCCCTCAAGGATGGAGCCTAATCTTCAAAAGGGCTCTAAATAATTGGGAAGTTGATAGAGTAGCAAGTATGCTCCGGTACTGAACACTTTCTCAGGCACTTCCATTGGTCCAGAAAAACCAATTTGGAATCTGCATAGCAAGGGAGTCTTCATAGTAAAGTCTTGCTACTAGAGAATGAATAATAACTGGTCATTGGCAGTAATTTCCTTGGAAGTTAATTTGAAAGGTCAAAATTCCTCAACAAGTCTCTTGTTTTACATGGTTGGTGATTAGAAGAGTCCGTTTAACTCATGAAGTGTTACAAAGAAGAGGTTTACACCTTTTGCTCAAGGTGTTCTCTATGTGGCCAAGAAGCAGAGATCAATGGCCATTTGTTATTGCACTGCAAAACAATTGTAAATTTGTGGAATATGTTCTTGTGTATACTAGGTGTGAGTTGGGTAATGCCCAAGAATACCTTTGAAATTCTAAACTGGAATGGAGTTGGAAGGAGAGGGCAAAGGAAAACTGGTGGAAGATTATCCCAGCATGCATATGGTGGACAATATGGAAGGAAAGAAATGCAAGATGTTTTGAAGGTAAAAGCAGCAACATCCAGAAAGTTAAGCTGAATTGCCTCAGCCTTTCTTATTATTAGTGTAAACAAGATATGGTGGGGAAGTAGAAGTTTTAGTCGACTATACAGGAAAAATGTCAAGTTTGTAGATGTTATTGGTGATGCTCTCTGCTCCCTGTGGGTTGTAAGTTCCCACCTCCTCATTTTTTGTCTCAAAAAATTTGATGTTTCAGTTTTATCCTCCATATTGACAAGTTACTGATTTTCCAGACCTTCTGGTGTTTGTTTTTATTATATTAAAATAATATCTCTTATTTAAAAGTTACGGGTCTATTGAATGGTTATAATCTGACACATATTCACATATTTTATGCAGCTTGTTGTATCTGCAGATTGTGCCGGAGCTTTAGATGTTATAGATGATTTACAACATTTATTGGTATGTACAGAAGTCTTTTTATTTCTCTGCTCATTTTTTATTCTTAGTTTCTTCTAGGCGTTGAACAATACCTAACTAGTTTTTACCTTGATCAACCTCTGTGTTCATTGAGGCCAAACTGGTCGCTATCCCTTTCTGTAACTTGAAGTTGGAATATAGCGAATTATTTTGTGATCCAGTTGGTTAATATTTTTTCTTGCGGATAGATAGATCTATTTGGTTAATAGGCTTCAAGCTTTGTTATTTGCTTCAATGCAAAATATTTGGCACAACTATGTGGATTATCTGTTGCAAAAGCTATTATAGAAGATGAAGCTGTTATGACCTTTATACTTACTGCAGTGTCAATGTTCATTTATGCTTAACAGGATGGAGATGAATTAGCTGGTCTACATTGTTTCCGTCATGTTCGTGACCAGTTAGCCGCTTCAATTGATTCCATTAACAGGTTAGACTATTCGGATTGGATTTTTGTGTAGGTTCACTCACATTATTGGAAGAATACCTTTAAGGTGTTTTGAGTTCTTGATAATGCTAAATGAATAAAGCTTAAACACTGTTTCAATTTGCTGTAGCAAAATTTGGTGGCTAATGTCTGCTAATATCTTTATTGAGGCAGTTGTGATAGTAATACCCGTTTCTGATTCTGTTGGATTTATGATAACATCCAGAACAAACTATTATCTCATGTGTATTATGTAGTGACCAAAGTAGTTGTTTTTTTCGTTTTCTTTGCTCAAAGGACAAACCAAAGTGTCCAGTTTGCATAGATATTGTTTGGGTTTCTTGGATGATTATGTTGTAAGTTTTATAGGGGGTTACAAACCGTTTTCTGATATAAAATAAAGAAGTAATTCATTTTATGTTTCTGTTTTCATTCTTGAGTTAGTTAGATAAAATTTCTAACAACTAACATGTTAGATTTATCTAATTAGCTAAAATACCAATGCTTAGGGCATAACCATCCAGTGCACTAGTTTGTTGCTAGTTCCTTCCATTGTATTGATTACGAGTTGTATTTCCCCGTTTTGGCAGCAAAACGTTACCATTCTACTGTGCTCCACTATTTTATATTTCCTTTAATACATCTTTTGAACTTAGGATCTATAACACCACACTATTTTCAAAGTAAACTTTAGTACAATGTTGTAACTTACCGGATCCAGTCTTGTAGCATTCTTTCAGCAGAATTTATGCGTATATCTATACACGGAGCTGGCAACGTGGATGCTCTAAGTACATCAAAATTTAAAGTGCAGACAACAATTTCCATGAATGGAGAAGGCCATGAAGTAAGCATGTTTTTATGTACTTGTATACTGATGTACTTGGTTTAGATATTTTCAGTGCACGAATCAAATTGAAAAAATTGCTACACTTTTGGAGATGAAAAACAGCTTTACTCTGTGTATATCACCAGTTGAAAAGATGATTTGAACACAATATTGAGTTTAACGTTTAAGAAATTTTTTTCTGGGTACTGGTACTCTCTTTCTATTAGCAGTAGGACGTTTTTCATGAAAATGTTTGCTGTAATTTACCAAGTAGCAAGCACCTTTGCAAGCTCTTGAAATGTGAAGGGATGCATGTGATTGTCAGAAAAAGAAAATGAAACAAAGAAATGTCAAGGGATGTAGGCGTTGTTTCGTTTAGATAGCTGGTGGTTTTGTCTAAATTATCCTGCACGCTACTGTTCTTGCCTAAACTATATTTCAAGATGTCTTCTATAAGCCCTTGTCCACTTTAAAAGCGAAAACCTATTATAACCTTACAACACTACAAAATAATGATTTGCAAATGTAATAGTTCCCTATTTGTCTTTGCCAACCCCAACTCCAGTCATTCTCCTTTTTTGGATGGGTAAAGGGTATTGTACTAAAGAGCAGCAAAACTGCTGGCAAATATTTACAGATGGAAGCCTCATTACAAGTTGTGTAATGAACTCAAGAATTCAACCACAGCTTCCGTATCATTAGCTATTGCTACGTTGCACCCAACTTCAGGCATTCTCTTTTACTGCAAATTTCCTTTCTTTTGGATGAGTTTAGTTTCCTTCATCTTCGGGATCCTTCAAACTAATACTTATTTTCAACCTCAGTTCCCCTCCTGAAACAAAAGAAAAAAAAAGAGCTATGAAGTAGGAAAGAAGGGGATAAGAGGCTTGTACTACTTTAAGTAGCCCATTTCCATTTACTTAGAGGAAGGTGGACAGGTCATCAGTAACTAAGGATGATGTCTCTAAAGCTAAAATTAAGAAAGCAGCTTTGATGCATGATAACCTGCTTACCATCAAAGGCTTGTGTTTTAATGCACTTAAGTAATGCTCTGAGTTCTACCACCATATTGTCTAACGAAAAATGTTAAAGTAACAAATTAATCTGTGCTATCTTCTTTGCATAGATCTGTTGTGGGCACTTGTCTGGTGTGGAAGTTCTCCTGTTAGCGTCTTAGTGGTATCTGTCCTATTTGGTTCATGAAACTAGGTTTTGAGGGGCTAGTAAGATAACAGCCGATATTTTAAGTGTCTGAATCTTTCAAGTTGTATCTTTTTCTGGTTGACCTTGGAGTATATATTTTTTCTGCTGATATGGTAATATGTTCCATGCTTGATTCTAAATGTAATTTATGTTTTTTCTGTTGCTCAATGTTCTAATTGTTGAGGGAATTTCTTTCTTGTTCCATTTTAATCACCCTTTAGTTTAACTGGATCTATAAACCTAGTCATCATGCTACTCGACGACCAATCATCTGAACATTGACGTTATGTATTGCAGGTTAAATTAGATGAAGAAGACACTTATAATTTGCGAGACCGGCTACTTCCTTTTGTTATTGGGTTACTTAGAACCGTGAGTATCTCTATTTTTTCACTGAGTAATATTGGTATTCACTTGTTTTGTAAAGTGTTGGTGGCGTATTGATTTTCTTTGGGTGGTAAATGGTGATTATTGAATGCCATGGCATGATCACAATCATGCTATCTGTCAAGTATAGAAAACAAAACACCCTTGAAGAGATGCAGAATCACTCTTTCTCAGAGTTAGGTGAATGGTACTGTTCGAGCTAGAATATGTGTAGCTTTGGATGGGATTATGCTCCTTAAGTGTAAATAAAGAAATGAATAATTTTAAGAGCTGAATCGAGGTTAGAGGTGTCATTATCCAAATAGAGCCGTATCTTGTTGAGAAAATTTGGTTTGGCATTGATTTTATCATTCTCAATTTTTTTTTTCCGTCTTGACATTGATTTTATTCCAAATTCTTCACTTTTGTGTGTATAAGATCTGATGTAATGGGCTGGCCATGGTTTAATCACTTGCAGCAGTGATACAACGCTAAATGGAGTATATGTATTATCTGGAAGTAACAAGTGTTGGTGAAGATTGTCTTAATTTATTATTTATGTACTTCAGTTTAGAAGAGAATAATGGAGGAGGAGCATAGCTCAAGATTCTAGGAATTAGTGATTAGTGAATAGAGAGGACTACAATCCCTTTACCCTTATGTACCATTTTCTGTGTCCTTGTGATTGACTAATTATTGGTCATCAACTTGACTAAGCATCGGTTCCAATCCGGCTGCAATTTATGCCAAATGAAACAAATTTTATTCTGGGTTGTTTTGTAGTTATAAAGTCTACGTATATGTTTTCCGTCAACACTTTTAGAGTGTTTGGAATTTATATGATGTTTTTTGTAAAAATATTTGGTTATGTTTGACTGTTGTATATCCAGGCAAAACTCCCTGCTGTATTGAGAATATACCGTGACACTCTTACGGCTGATATGAAAACTGCCATTAAGATGGCAGTTGAAGAACTGCTACGGGTGCTTGGTACCCAACCTATGGATTCAGATTTTGTTGCAGGAGAACGAGCAGTTGATGCTGATGGTGAGTGTATATTATTAGGTTCACATCTCATTTTTATAAGAAAGAACTTCAGATGCAAATGAATTTGGTGTGCAAAAGATTGGTTGTTTTCTTCTTCCTTCTCTTGTAATTTGAAAATAGAGAGCTGTAAAAGATGTGGCTAAGGATTAGTGATGCAACTTCATCATTCATGCAAATGAGTGGGCTGGTAGATTTCATGCTATAGTTCCTGATATCATGTGTATGCTTACTCAGGTGGAAGCTCATCCCTTGCCAGTAGATTGAGAAGCTTGTCGCCTGAATGTTTTGTTCATCTTTTGAAGGCTGTTTTCCTGATAGTGCAGGTAATGTGTACCTCACTGTATCTTTTTGTTCAATCAGGATTATGCTGCAATCATGATATGTTACTTCCCTTTTTTCCTTTGAAGAATTAAAAAAAGGATTTGTATGTCGATGTAGGGATTAGTGGAAGATCTAGGGGATTTCTCTTTGAATGACCTCTAATATGCCTAATTAAATTGGAAAAAATGGACATGAATAGAACGGAAAGGATATAGAGGATTCATATGGTTGATTCAACTTGTTGGGGATTGAGGCCTACTTGATTGGTTGATTGATGCCACACAGTATGCAAGGGGTAAGTTATGATCAAATAATTCAAGAATCCAATTAAAACCTAATCATTTGAGTCTGAACTACAACTTAAGATGCTCTTCGTTTAGATAACTTAAGCACCCAACAGGACAATATGGCTTAGGTTAATATATATTAAGAGATCCAAGCTCATGAGCTTTTAACGTTTGAGCCAAATATCTTCAGGCTCATTTGAAAATAAATTTACTCCTTTTTGGATAAGTCTTAAAGAGTTTATAAAACACACCTTTTCTTGGTCCCCTACCCAAACCAAAAAGAGGTTGATGTTTAAAATCTCTTAGTCCCATACCCCCTTTTCTATGGAGCCAAAGTTACGGCATTTAAGATCTTTTCATACTTCTCCTCTTTGAAGAAATGTTCAAAGGTAAGTAGGTAACAATGAGGTCTTGCTTTAAGTTAAGTGAACATTTTTGGTCAATGGTTTTTTTACATGCACTATTTTTGTGATGAATAAAACCTCTTTCTAATTAAATGATCTTTGCAGACCATTCTTCATCTAATTTTTTTTTTCATCTCAAATTCCAGACAGGCCTCAACTCTGCTTCATTGAATATTTTCTTCTTCTTTTTTTTGGTGGAAAACAAATATCTCTTTTAATGTCAAATTAGTTGAGCCTTAATATTTGTCAACTGATTTAGCCTTATCATGTACCTGCGCTGTTTGATGGGACTCATTCGATTTGAGCCTTAAGCTCTGATAGAGTATAAATTGCTTAGATCTTGGTCTCAGTTGCTTCCTGAATCCTTTTTTATTGAATTTCAATTAATTGATTTGCATGGCAGATAGGTTTTCGTTCTGTGGGTGCTGCTACTCTAACTGCTGATAACCTGCTTTCTGAGATCTTTTTCCTTTCCATTAAAAGCTGAAGTTCTGCAATACTGCTTCTGGTATAGGGTTGTCTACCAGATGAATTAAATAGTTGTTACTGTTTGTTCTGCATGTAATTATTCCACGAGATTATCATACTTATTGAACAAGGTTCATAATCTTAGTGACGAAATATTACTAGTCATTGTAGGCCATTGTAGTGTATATGGCTTCTCGTTTCATATTTTAGTGCCATATTTTTTTTTGAAACTGGTAGCTTTAGTCTATTATCCACAGGTATACTACAACCAAAGTGTAGCTCCCCTTTAAAAGTGTAACAACTTACAGAGAAAGACAGTCTAATCTAAACTGCTGCCTATAAACAATCTAGCACATCAACTACAGTTTAGTGCCTATAAACAAACAATTTAGTGCCATATTATTTTAAAGTCTTTTAATTTGTACCAACTACAGTTTGTCCTGCTTGGGTTTTACATTGTTAACAAATTCTATATTATCTTTGTTGGTTCTCTGTTAAAATTCATTTGGTGGATGCACATGAAGTAGATACTATTAGATTTCCTCAGTTCATAATAAGAATCGTGAAGGAACTTAGTTTTTGCCCCTCTTTGTGATGTACATATCCAGTAGACTTGTGCTGGGTATCCCTTCCAAACTTATCACCTAAAATGTGATTCATTTGGTGGCGCACTAATAGTTCACTATTTATAGCTGTTTGGTTGGTCTTCAATAGTTGAGATAAAATAAAACGTGTTAAACTAAAGATGAGAAGCCAAATGTATGTGCCATTAAGGGCACCAGTCATTTTTGTTTATGTCTGATTTCTTCTATGAATACCTACTTTCTCTGGGGTGTCAGTACTTGCTGTTCTCATCCAACACTATCATGACAATCCAAAACTTTCCACTAGCATCAAAGCCACAAAATTATAGTTTTTCCTAAGCACGAGAAATGATCATAGAATTTCACATGGTAAATATTTTCCTTGAGAAATGTTGCATGCACAACCAAAAGTGCTTTGTGCAATTGTCTTACCGATTCCTGTTTTTGTTCCATCTGATTTGGTATGATATAACTTGATATTTTTCTTTTAGTGAATGCAGGCACACTTAGCACAGGCATCTGAAGTTAAAAGAGCCATTGAGTGGATTTTGTGCCATCTTGATGGCCATTATGCTGCTGACTCAGTTGCTGCTGCAATTGCACTTGGAGCAGCGGCTTCAGAAACAGCTCATGAAACCGCCGATCAGGTAAATTCCTCGCTGCAACTTTCTGTGCAAAGGAATTCTGCCAAGGTCTCTTCTGCTCATGGGAATGGAAATGATGGTACAACGTCATCGACTTTATCGAGAAATTTCAGGTTATTCACATTCCTGATCCCTTCTTTTATATTTTGTCTTTTTGATTTCTCTTTATTTACCAGAAATCTTGTGTCCAACACTTGGAACAATTTTTCCTCCTCAACCACTTTGATCACGGCGCCAACTTGGGTGCGATGGGCATCGCCTTGAGGTTGAGTGCGATGGACAGTGTGTCGCACCCCCATTCCCACCCGAACACTTAGATTTCTATGCCCGACTCTAGTAAAACGTACATAACTTTTTGTATGGTGCTCAGATTGACGAACGGTTCGTAACGTTGGAATCTAGACATGACTATCTTTAAATAGGACATGTAATTTACCCCAAATCTCACAGATTCGATAGTCCGTGTCTAACCACAAACATAAAATGATTTCAAACTTAAAAGCCTATGTTGGTAAAACGTCAGGACTATTCTGAAAAGCAAATTAGGTGAATGATGAGAGACTGTCTGAATTGGGTGCTTTTTTGTGTTGGTTGAGTTCTTTAAAGTGGTTGGTTTAAAGAAGCACAAGCTCCTGCTAGTGTTACAGAGAAGTTGGATAAAAGGCAGAGAGATTTTCTATGGAATGACTCGTGAGGGGAAAAGAAGTTTCATTTGGTAAATTGGAAGTCTGTTACCACACCAAAATATTGGGGTGGCCTTGGAATTAAAGATCTAAGGGTCTTTAATTAGGCACTTTTAGGAAAGTGGTTATGTAGATTTGGGGTAGAGGTAAATGCTTCTTGGAGGGGGGTGATTGCGGAGAAGAACGGGGTTATGGAGGGGGGTTGGAGGACCAAAAATACAACGCTCCCCTACGGTTGTGGGCTATGGAGAATATGGGCTGGGAAGAGTTCAATGAGAGTACTTCTTTTCGAGTGGGTAATGGGAGTAGGGCTGGGAAGAGTTCAATGAAGCTTTTGGTGAGAGAGGAGATTGTTTTCCCACATACCTCGATGTGAATCCCTAGAGTACCGAGAAAAGTGTGCTTCTTCACACGATTAACCACGAGGGGGGGGGTGGATCTTGACTGTGGATAGCTTGAGGAAGAGAAAGACTACGTCTGTGAGTTGGTGCTTCATGTACAAGAATCAGGGGAAGATGTAGATTACGTACTCTTACATTGCCAGGTAGCATCTTCGTTATGGGGGAGGGGGGAGCTGATGAGATGGTTTGGTTTTGAGTGGGTTATGTCGAAAACTGTGAAAGAAACGATGTTTAGCTGGGCTCGTAGAAGATGGAGGAGGAGATGCAGAGCATGTGAAGTTGCACCTTTAGCCCTGATGTGAACCATATGGAGAAAGAGGAACGAGAAAGCTTTTGATGGAATAGAGAAAAATTTCATACACTTGAGAAATAGCCTTTTTTCCTATATTTCTTTTTTGTGCACCCATGTAGTTGCTTTTTGTATGATGATGGGTGGCTGTCGTCGAAAATCATGTATTTTTGTAAGGTTTTCTACTTTTTGGTATACGGGCTAGTTAATGCTCTTTTGTTAATAATATTCTTTTCTTCATCTAAAAAAAGCTGCTTAGCAAGAATATTTGAATCTTGAATGCTGGTTTCTGTAATTGCATATTAGAACTTCACTGAAAATTGCTAAAGGTTTCACATTCTAATCAGTAACGGCAAAATGCCCTGTCTTGTGTTTCAGTTGTTGGCTTCTATTTTTAGCATCTGCATAAGTTGTATTTAAAGAATTTCCAAATGTTTATCCACTACTTTTTCTTTGACAGAGCTGATGTATTGAGAGAGAATGCAGAAGCCGTTTTTGCAGCTTGTGATGCTGCTCATGGCAGATGGGCAAAGATCCTTGGAGTGCGTTCTCCTATCCACCCCAGACTGAGGTTACAGGAGTTTCTAAATATATATAACATCACTCAAGAATTTATAACGGCTACTGAGAAGGTGAGATTCTCTATTTTTATTTTGTTTTGTAAAATACATGCTTTACTGGTTCCATATCTGTATTTCAGCTGTATTGATGCCTGTTTTGCCAATATATACAGATTGGTGGAAGATTGGGTTATAGTATTCGGGGAACGTTGCAGTCACAGGCCAAGGCCTTTATTGATTTCCAACACGAATCCAGGGTTAGTTGTTTCTCCAGTTGAGCTTTATCTGTGTCATTGACTCATTGCTTCTTGCGTTTTTAGAGTAAATCTGTTGTTGGTTGATTCAGATGGCAAAGATGAGGGCCATTCTTGACCAGGAAAATTGGGCTGAGATTGATGTCCCTGATGAGTTCCAGGCAATTGTCACATCACTGTTCTGCTCAGAATCTGAGACCCGTGAACTTACTGATGAGGTTTCAGCTGATATTGCACCAAGCAGCCCTAAGATGGTCCTGGGCAGTGATGGTTCCCCTACGGCAGAAGCTAGACTTCAAAAGATATCACAAAATGCAGAGTACACTGATTCTATTCCACGTTCAGAGAGTACAGCACAGGTTAGTACTTCATGATTCAGCTGGCAAACTGAAAGCACTAATGCTGATTTTGAAACTAATTCTTCTCAGAGCAATGAAACTAACTCAAGAGAGCGTGGAAAATCTTCTACTAGACTTCTTTTCTTCAGAGGTGTTGGGTATCATATGGTTAACTGGTTAGTAATTCCTTTCAATTTGATGAAGTCGTCTGTTCTTTTTTGGTGGAGCTGGTACTCTCAGATTTTTATTATTCATTTTTTCCCCTCTCAATGTCTTCTCTTCTCTGCCCTTGGTGTCTTGGTCACTTAAGTTCTTAAGAGTTAAGACTACTGGTTTAGAGCTATTTCTTGTGTGACTTTTTCTTGGCTGTCTCTACATGTTGCATTTTCTTTTCCCTGTGAAACAGAAAAGAGAACTTATCCGATAACATGCCGCCTTAATCCTTTTTGGGGCTTTTTACTGGGACTTCGATTCAAGAGTGCTGGATCGTCCTTCACAGTTTTCCTTTTTTCTTACGATAAATTCACCCTTCAAAGATGACAATTCTCCTGTTGTGTTTCAGCGGCTTGATTTTGGTAAAGATGTTGTCAGAGTGTATTGAGATGAATAATAGCTTGCCGGGCCTATCTTCAGAAGTCGTTCACCGTGTTGTCGAAATCCTGAAATTGTTTAATACAAGGACTTGTCAGCTTGTCCTTGGTGCTGGAGCAATGCAGGTCTGTTTTGGTTTCTTGATTATATTTTCTCTAGCTTAATTGTTGATTTTTTTTGGACATTATTTTTTTTATAAAAAAAAAACTAGTAGGCCAAAGGTACTCAAGCCACCCAAATATGTTCTTGATTTCGATCCCACTTTTATTGCATGAACTAGATACAATATAGAAGTTTAACTGTCTTTATCCCTTTAATTAGAGGCGGTGCCAGAATTTTTAACTTATGGATTCTGGAAAAATTATTTGTACATATCAAATGAATTTTTTAACACAAATATGGGGGTTGAGTCAAAGCTGTTGGATTATGCCTAACCTGTAGCTAAAGCGGTGCTGCTCCTGCCCTTGATATGTTCTGACCCTCCTTTTACTAGCCATCATCCAAGTACCCTGGAGAATGGGGTGAGAAAGGAGGCGATAAAAATGATTGAAGAGGATTGGGTTTCTTATTTCCACATCTTTGGACTAGAATTGTTGGAATAAAGGATTTTTAAAAGGTGATAAATTTGCCAGAAAATGTATGGTGGTAGATGTTTGGGCATCAAAGGATTTATTCCTGGAACATTGACAAAGATTGGAAGGCAACTGTAATTGTAGTTCACTTCTGATTTTTACTTGACTTTATGGGTGCATTTCTTACTGACTAATTCCCCCCCAACATTTTTTCCCTAGTTGATATGGATGCAATATCATTGTGCCTTAACTGGGATAAGTTTTACAGGTTTCAGGTTTGAAGTCTATTACTTCTAAACACTTGGCCTTGGCAAGTCAAGTCATCAGTTTCACATATACCATAATTCCCGGTATGTAATGATGATAAGGTTGTCAGTTACAAAGTGTCTTGATTATTTGGTTCCACCTTTTGTCCAATTCCTAGTCTACGGGTGCATTCAAAAAATCATGCCTGGACATTCTTTCTTAAGTAAAACCATGCTAAGGTTACTATTTTGTGTAGTTTTCGATTTACTGTTCAGGTGTTAGGATTCAACGGGAAAGTCATGCGACGGTATTGTGCTAATTGATGAAACAAGCAAGGGCGTTGACCAAAAAATTGAGTTATGAGAGGCACTCCGGAGAGTAGAGGTTTTAAGATAAGTAGAAGTAAGGTTTCTTACTTCATAAGAAAAAAAGATAAGTAGAAGCAAGACCGCATAGATGCACTCCATGTTTAGTCAACAAAAGAATGAGTGAAATTAAGGCAGGGGTCGATGGGAATGCTATGCCTAGATGTAAATAATTTAGATATCTAGGTTCGATGTCTCAGGAGAATAGTATGATATTACACATCCATTTTTTTCAATTATCAAAAAGAATAGTATGATATAAAGATGTTACAACGTTTGAAATGGAGAATTGCTACCAAGGTGTTGATAAAAGAATATCTACTGAAGTGAAAAGGCAAGTTCTATGGATCATTTATAAGACATGCAATGTTATATAGGAGTGGATGTTAGACCGCCTAAAGTGCAAGTGTGCAACACATCCACAAGATGAATGTCGCTGAGATGCGCATGCTAAGATTGAGTGCATGCGTACAAGATTAGAAATGATCACATTCAATAGGAGGTAAAGTAGCACACATCGAGGATAAAATGAGAGAACGTAGGTTGAGATGGTTTGGTTATGTCCTGCGTTACCTCTAGATGCACCGGTCTGTAGGTGCGAAAATGAAATTATGGTGAGTGGAGGTTTTAAAAAAAGCTGAGGTAGACATAAAATCACATGGAAAGAAGTTATATTGAAAGACACACAATCTCGTGGAGTCCACCCAGACCTAGCAAAATTAAGGCACAATAAAATGAAAATGATCTATAATGGGCAATACCTATTAGTTGGGATTATATTTTAGTCACATTACCATGCTTACTTTAGGTCTTATGTTTTCTAGGAGTCTTTAGTTTCTATCTGAGATTTATATGCCAGAAGAAAATATAGAGAACTTCTAATATTTATTATTATTATTATTATTATTATTATTATTATTATTATTATTATTATTATTATTATTATTATTATTTATTATTATTATTATTGTTGTTGTTGTTGTTACTATGTACAATTACTATAATAAGCATTAGAAGTTCTCTATATTTTCTATGACATTGAGATCTTCGATAAGACTAAAAAATCATATTACTACTACTACCACCACTCAATAAATTTTCCTTATCTGAAAGTAAAGACCAAGAATGTTTAACAATTTAACTAATAAACTCAATTTGTTGATATAGCGTCGGCATAAGGAACCTTCACTTGAGTAGTTACCTTAGGCAGTGTTGGTTGATACATGGCATAATATGGATCTATAAGCAGCTTTACATAAAAGTCTCAGCATACTCATCAATGAAAATGTGCCAGAAATACCTTAATTTTACCTTGTGATTTTAGAACTCAATTTTTTTCCTGACAAGTTTTGTATTTGTCAAAGAACTCAAGAGGATTCTGTTCCTTAAAGTGCCTGAGACGCGCAAGGGACTGCTGATTCTGGAGGTTGATCGTGTAGCACAGGTATTGAAATCTTTATATGTTATTGTTGGTGCATTTTGCTTAAATCCACTTCTAACCTAATGATATATTTCTGTTCTTGGTCTATTTCATACAAAAAAAATTCCGCGAAGCATTCTCCTTTTTGAAATAGGGGTTTCCTTTCCTGTCTGTGCATCTATTATTTATGCTATGAATATTTCTCTATGCCAGTACTCACAAAACGTGTTGTGAAGAAAAGAGAAAATGTATTCAATTTGGGGGGGTGGGGTAACTTTTGAGAATCACTTAATTGATGTCTCCTAATTGACGATATCACCAGAAATATGCAAGTGCTCCCAGACACGATTTTCAGGTAAGGCCCTGAGACTCTTCCTCCGAGATTCCAGCACTACAGCAACAACAGGTTCTGTGTTTTTCTCTAATCACGCGCTGTGATTGTTCAAAAACACGGAGAACAAGATCTACTTCACCTCTGGAGGAAATTGTACAATATTACTGAAAACATTACTTCTTCAGAAGCTTGGTCAAATTATCTGGAAACGAGGAAGTACATGCTTCGAAGGATGACTTTGAGTTGGTAAGTAATGAGTTGGCTATGCCATTTATTACAGGTGGCTTCCAGAACTAGGGGATACACTGCTAAGAGATGGAAACTTAGAGAACATCGGGCTGAATACTTTTGTGCACAGAAAGGAAGCTGATATTCTCAACAAGATTGCTAAATTTGATACCTACAAGAAGGAAGAAATCTGACAGATGATGAGTTACTTCAAAAAGCAAACCTGGCAATGGAAATAGAGGATATGGCAAGGTATGAAGAGGTGGCTTGGAGAAAATAGGTCCAGAATCCTTTGGTTGAAGCAGGGGGGGGGGGGGTAAGAACACTAAGTTTTTCTGTAGAATGGCCAATGCACATAGAAGATATAATCACACTGATGAGCTTTTGATAGATGGAGCAGTCTGCAATGATCCTGAGGTGATTAGGGGAAAGATCATTTCCTTCTATCAAAATGAGAAAGAATCATGGAGACCTCAGTTCTCTCTTGAAAACTCACAGTCCATATCTGGGGAAGAACAAGAATGGCTACAGAGAGGGTTTGAAGAATAGGAGGTCTTTGAATGTCTAAAGATGTTTGATGCAGAGAAAACACCTGGGCCAAATGGATTCTCCATGGGGGTTTTCATGAGGTTTTTTCATGCTTGCTTGGAAGTGGTAAAAAATGACATTATGAACATCATTCCTAATTTTCACTCTCAAGAGTTTCCTGAGAAGAGCTTCAATGCCACTTATGTGATTCTGACCCACTAAGGACTTCAGACCGATCAGTTTGATAGGAAGTGTGTATAAAATCATCTCGAGTCTGCTGACAGAGAGACTAAAAAAGGTGGTTGATAAACTAGTAAGCAAGCAACAAATGACTTTTATTTAAGGCAGGCAAATAATGGATGCAGCTTAATTGTTAATGATTGGGAGATGGAAAGATTGTCTACATTTTTTCGGACTTTAGAAGGGATGAGAGCACTCAATGAAGATGAAGATGTTCTGGTATTGAAGGACAAAGGGAAGAAGATGTTCACAGTTAGGGGTGCTTATGCTTACTTTAGTAATGAGGCTCAGCAGGATTCCAACTGGCCTTGGAAGCAGATTTGGAAGGCAGAAGCCCTCTACAATGTGAACTGTTTCTCATGGTTGGTGGCTCGGAAGGCTTGTTTAACCATTGATAACCTTCAGAAAAGGGGTATGCAGTTGACATCCAGATTTCTTCTTTGTAAAGCATCAACAGAAGACAACAACCACCTTCTTGTGCACTGTGCATATTCTAGCTAACCTGAAATGAGTTATGCCTGGCAACACTTATGAACTTTGATAGCTTGGCACCAAGCTGGGAGGAATGTAAAGCAGAAGAAATGGTGGAGGGCAATTCCAGTGTGCATATGGCGGACCATCTGGAAGGAGAGAAAAAGAAGGTGTTT
>JAJONR010012908.1:0-15262 GCA_029582245.1 Solanum etuberosum | reverse complement strand
AAATATGCTTTGACATATTAGCCTTACTTGCTAATTAAAAGTAATATATGAAATCATATTTGGAAAAGATAATGCACCTCAAAGCTTAAAAATTGTAAGATGTCTGCCACTAATTCTCTAACTGAAGATGACTACAAAATAACACACAATTTTAGTGATTTTATAGTGTTAATATAACCTTCTACATTAAATAATTAGACGTTATGAATATGAAAGACTTGTGAGGTTATGAATATGAAAGGTTTGGGAGTTATGAATATTATCAATACTAATTTAAGAATAGAATTTATACAATTGAAGAGGTATAAGTTAAGAAGATGATTTTGCAAGAAAAAAATAATTGAAAGAAATAAGAAAAAATGTCAAGAAAAGGAGAAAAAAAAGATATATGAATGGAGGCCATAGAGAGGTACCATATCACATTTTCTATGTTCCTCCTTTTTATATATATATATATATATATATATATATATATAGAGAGAGAGAGAGAGAGAGAGATTGCACAATTTCTTTTATGTTAGAGTATATCTTATTTTCTTCGCTGACTTATTTTTCAAAATCCTAAAAAATTATATCAAATAATTAATCATTTATCTCCAAAGTATATTTTGATTAAAAGATTAAAGAATTAAGAGGGGCAAAATGGAGAATAGTGGACATGAATGAGGAAGAAAGTATTTCAGTTTTGAAATAATCTGAAGTAAGAGTGAAAAAGGGTTAAAAAAAGAAAGAAAAGAGAAGAAATAAAAATAATGTAAAAGAGAAAGTAGCAATGGCAAAGTAAGAGAAAAGTAACAATAATAATAATAAAGAATATTAGAGGAAATTTAATGACTTTTACTGAATAAGAGAATTAATGACAAAATAATTAAGGAAGAATAATACTTTCTTCGTCCATTTTTAGTTGTCATGATTTCCTTTTAGAATCAAACTATAAGAACTTTGACTAACATTTTACTATATATTTTTTCATCATATTGATATGCAAAAAGTTGCAATTTATAATATTTTTCATATAGATTTTAAATATTTAAATTTTTTATTTAAAATATCGAATTACTGTAATTTAATTTAACTTTAAAAATTAGTCAAATTGACTTTTAAAAAAAATAACATGACAATTAAAAATGGACGGATGGAGTATAAAGGAAGAAAGAGAATTAGAACAATAGTGGAAAAAAATGAAAACTAAAAATCAAACACCATAGAGAGACACCACAACTTATGTCACAAATTTCTCATTATTTTTGTGTTTTTAGTTTCAACACTATTTTCATTTTTTTTATTTTAATGCAATATAATTTTTTAAAGATGAATTTTTTTAATCATTTAATGAACCAATAAACATAGAGTTTTGCTTATTAATGATTTATTTATGAAAAAAAAATTAAGTAAGAACAAATAAGATACGGAAAAAACTTATTGAAATTCTCTAATTAATAGTAGATGAGAGGACTTGTGTATAACAAAAAAAACTTTAATAATTATGCATAACATTTTACTTATCATACAATAACTATAAATATTTTATTTACATAATTAACATATTATTTGTGAAAAACAACAAATAAATAAGAATGGGTAAAACAAAGACTTACATAAATTCTCTATTTAAGTGTAAGATTTACCTTTAATTACAATTACTTATAAATATTATAATGAGAAATTATCTCTATTCTCACTAACTTATCCTCATTTAAATAGATTGACTCCCCAGAATTTTATCATTATAACTTTTTATATTATATAAATTCAATAAGATGGATCTATTCACTAGACATTTATATTAGATATAAGTCAATTAACTTCAAAATTAAATCAATATTGCTAACATTTTGTGATTTTGAAAATTAACTTGTAACAGGTCTGAACAAAATATTTGAAAAAATTATAGTTAGAAAATACGTATCATTTGAATCTCCAAATATATAGTAACTAAGAAGTGAAGTATTAAATAACAATGCTTTTGTGAGAAAAATTTACATGGAAATATAAAGACTCAAGTAAAGCAACGTCGCAGTTCTGGTTATACTAATCCTTTATTATATTTGACAATATTAACTAGCTTTTATGACCTCAATGTATTACTCCCTCCCGCTTGTTCAATTTTACTTGTCACACTTTGACTTATTACACTCATTAAGAAAATAATTATTGATATATATATTTTACCAAACTATTCCCTTATTAAATGATATCTTCGAAAATTATTTGAAAAATAAGTATTCAATATTGAGGGTAAAACATGAATTTTTTTATTTTTTTTTTCTTGATATGTCAAAAATGACAAGTAAAAATGAAAATCTATTTTAGAAATAAGTGAAAAGTAAAAGTGAACGGAGGGAATACTTATTATAAGATTTTGGTAGAGTATATTACAAAAATAATGCATATATTAACTCTTTAGTAGTAATATCTTATTTGGTACATATTTTCATGTTATATATAATTAATAATGCAAGTATTAGTTGTACACTCTAAAGTCGCTTGGTAAAGTGTATAACAATAATGCTAAGTAAAGTATATTAGTAATGTTTGTATTAGTTATGCTTGCATTAATATGCATGGTTTAGTTTGTTGCATTAAAAATAGCTGCATTGCATTAAAAAAATTTATTTACAACCTCCACAATTGTAATGGAGAAGATGTAAAAAACGATTTTGAAGGACAATTGAGTCTTTAACCATGCTAATTAATACATACATTAAAATCTTTCATTATTAATACCTAGAGATCGATGATATTAGTAATACACACATTAATACACAATAGAGTGTATAAAACATTAGTTATACAAAGAGTAGAAAAGAATACCAAACAAAGTATAAGTAATAAACAAAGTTTATGCATGCATTATTTTTCCTAATACACTCTACCAAACGACCCCTCTACCGTACATTAAGGTATGTATTACTAATACCATGGATTCCTTGCTACAAGTAATACAAAGAATTTTAATGCATGCATTAGCATGATTAAAAACCTCATTGCCCCTCAAGATTATTTTCACACTTTCCCATCATTGTTGTGAAGAATATCTTTATAAATAACTATTTTTATATAATGCATGTTTTTTTTAATAGGGAAAAAAACTTAAGTATACAACTTAAGTACCTTAATTACTACTATATGACAATAAAAAAAAATTCACCTATATAGCAATAGTTTTTTTTTTTCAAAACTAGAATTTCTATTTTTAAAAAATAAAAAAATAAAATAACGTAGTAATAGTCAGCCATGATTATCTCTAATCCCTGATTTTCTCCAATTATTTTACCTTCCACGATTTACTTAGATTTGTTATATACTCTCTCCCATGAAAGAAGGTTTTTAACAAAAATAAAACTCTATTTCTACTCATTCTGATCGATTGTTCAAATATGAATACCAACTATTTTTGAATTCTAATTCAACACAACGGACGGTGGGACACATCAGGTATTTGAACAAATAACGATTGAATTGGTGTTTTTTTCGTGATTATGTTAATATATTTAGGATTTTTTTCTTATGATCGTTTTTCTTGAAATTTGTATTAGGTCGTTTTGGTATTTGTTCTTTGGTTTAAATTGTATGTTCTTGTGGTTAGTATAAAATTCATCTGCCTTGGTAAATGGTCAGGTGCAACGATACTAATTTTTAATTCTTGAATAAATAATAAATATTATTAATTATTTTTGGTATATTATTAGGTTTAATTGATAGTGAACATTGTGGAGATGATGTGGTGAAATTGGTATTCTGTATTATGTTTTTATAAATACCATTATTCATCGTTTATTTTTAGTGTGAGGGTTATACATTAGGTCGTATAGAAAAATAAAATTTCGTTGGATTCAGTGAATATTTTTTTGTATAACATTAGGTTTAATTGATTAGTGCACTTGCGTATCTTGTTGTCCATAAATAAATATCATAATTCACAATTACTTTTTGTATGTGTTCTGGTGTAATTGATATGTTGTAGGCCTTATATAAACACAATAAATCGATAATTTATTTTGGTGTGTGATATGATATTATTGGTGTTTTTTAGACCATATATAAAGATCAACTTCAAGTTAATATTTTGGTACATCTATTGGTGTATTTAGTTGTCTGATTTGGTATAGATAATAAATTGAAGAAATATTAAATGTCTGATAGAGTAAATATTTTTGGTGTGAATGTTATACATCAAGTCGTATAGAAAAATCAACTTTGGTGGTTATTAAACGTCCGATCCAGTGAATACTTTTTGGTATAATATTTGGTGTAATTGATTAGTGCACTTATGTATCTTTTGTCTATAGAAAAACACAATAATTCGCAAATTACTTATGGTATGTAATCAGGTTTAATTGGTATCTTTTGGACCTTATATAAACATCAACATCAATGTTAATATTTTGGTACATCTATTGGTGTATTTAGTCGTCTGATTTGGTATAGACAACAAAGTTGAAGAAATATTAAATTGGTTATAATGCTTAAGGATTTGTGATGGTAGATTATTATGTGTAATTGATAGTGTAGATGGTGTAGATGATTTGGTGTAATTGATATTGTGTATTATGTTTTTATAAACACCAGAAGGCATATCAAGTGTATTATGTAGTTTGTTTTTGGGTGTTTATATACAACGAAATTGCTGGTATTTTATTGGTAAATGATTTGGTGAAAATGTTGATCTATACAACTAATTTAGGTCTCGTCAATCGTTTTAAAATTTTCATGGTGGTTTTTTTGGTTCATTTGTTGGCGTAGTTGATAGTGTATTTTATGTTGTCCAAAATTATTTTGGAGATTGATTAACAATAATTTGTAATGTTACACAAGTATAAGTACTTGAATTACAATATAGAAGGAGTGATATATGACGCGAACACCAAATACGATGGCTTAGTTACTACAATTGCTTTCCAATTGGGTATGGACACGACCATTTTTAAGTTAGAACTTAAACATGTCGTGAGCGTTCCATCTCCACCAATGAAGATTCATAATGATATGCGCGTCAGAATTAACATTGGTGTTTTCTTTTTGTTTTGATTTTGTTTAAACAAGTATGTAGTTGAATCTTTTGTGTTTTTGTTGAAATTCAGATATTTTTAATGAATGTTAATTGCAGTTTAATTCGATATTAGTTAATGTTGATTGGCTAATTCGTATTATTGGTGTATTGATTGTTCTATCATTGTTGTTTGCTTGTTTGTATAATTCATATTTTTATGAAAAAATTACTGTAAAAACTGATATTGGTGTGATTTTTGTAATATTGAAGAAATATTCGAAAGTGATTGACTAAATCATATTAAGGCTCACTTCATAATATTGGTGTAATTATTGTTGTAACATTGGTGATGGCATATTGATATACTACATTGTTATTTTCTTGGTGAAATACGATACAAATGTTCAAATTAATTGGTGATATATAATGGCTGAATTGTTGGTATTATATACTAACCTCACACAATAAATATGTAATACAACTAATTGGCTTTAAAAAATAGTTTGAGACCACAATTTCACACATTTTGACAAATATAAATACAAAACAAGTAAATGTATTTGTCAGTAAATTGAACACAATATAAGCACCAAATTGATATATTTTTCGTAATATTGGTGTAAAATGTACGCAAATAAGTTGTGGTATATAATGACTGAATTGTTGGTATAATATACAAACCTCACACAATGAATCTGTATACAACTAATTAACTTTTAAAAAGGTGGTTTGACA
This sequence comes from Solanum etuberosum, assembly GCA_029582245.1. Lineage (NCBI taxonomy): Eukaryota > Viridiplantae > Streptophyta > Magnoliopsida > Solanales > Solanaceae > Solanum > Solanum etuberosum. Next base: position 9,534 of record JAJONR010012908.1, on the reverse strand, counting down.
CCATAATGAAACACAAGATCTTGACACAAACAATTAAGAATCAAAACTGATCAAAATACAATAAAAGCACCAAAACTGATCAAACATACCAATTAAAGTATTATTTATTTTTAGTTAATTAAACACAATATAAACACCAAAACTGATAGAAAATACATTACTGTTCAGCCTAGTATAACAATGACTGAATTGTTGATATAATATACCAACCTCACACAATGAACTAACTAACTTTAAAAAAGGTCGCATGACAACACAATAAAACACAACATCTTGACAAAATATACACAAACAATTAATAACCAAAACAGATCGAAATACAATAAAAACACCAAAAAGTGATCCAAAATACTAATTAAAGTGTTTGTGAGTTAATTGAACGCAAAATAGGCATAAAAACTGATCGAAAATACCAATTAAAGTGTAACAAAAACATTTTGTAAAGAACAAAAATTCAACAACATATTTCATAAAATTATGTCTTAACAGAACTTGCTCCTTTTTAATCCTTCCCCTTTCGAATTAATTGTCCGCGTCTTCCAATTGGTTCATTTTCACTAACAGTACCGATATCAATCTTCGGGGTTTTTTTGGGTCGTCCTAACCATATTGATCGAAATATGAAAATAGAATATTGAGTGATGAACTTAAGAGGAAATATAAAAATGGTGCAAGTGATGAACTAATGAGAGAAGTGATGAAATATGAAAATGATCGAGAAGAACAATGGTTAAAATTTCTCTCAATAGGGGATAATGAAGTTTAGAAAAGAGTGAATTGTTGGAAACCTAAAAGACCTTTACTTTACATTGATGTATTAAGAACTTTAATTGGAGAGATAAATAAGGCACATAATTCCAAAAATAGGAGAGAAGAAAATCGGAATTAAATAATTAAATTAATTAATCTGTTATGTTGGTAATTTATAAACTACAGTTGTAATTAAATAAAAGTATTGTAAATTAAAATCTTAAGTAGTATATATTTCTGTAATTTTCACTTTTTAATACACCAAACCAAACGATACATAAGAAATGATTTATATATAACTAGTGCGACACTACTAATACAAGCATTATTAATGCAAACATTACTAATACACTATTGTTAGCATTTAATAACATATATTTAGAAACTTTATACTAATACCTTATTTAGTATACTATAATTGACGCAAGTTATAGACTATTTTTCCATATGGCATTAAAAATGCGTTTTTCAGCTGGCTATATTTTCTTTCTTCCCGGGGGTTATAATATATAAACTAGGTGCTTCTAATATCTACATGTTGGAATAAAAAAAATCAACAATATATTGCAAAACAAATTACTTGTAAAGAAAAGAAGATAACAAAGACAGGAAGACGCAAGGGAAATTTCGAGAAAATGTTAATCGGGACAGTCAAATTTTTAACTGTTCAAGGCTTGCCATACCCAGTCTCGTACGGCCTGGCAACACTTGCAGAGTGGAATACGGTACATGCTTTACCTACCAAACATAACTTTAAATGAACAACAATACGTTTCAAAGGAGACCAAAATCAAAAGCAGAAGAAAAATAAAAAGATCATCCCCACAACATGCATAAAAACAAACAAATAAACAAAAATTTCAAGGCTTTTGAACAAAGATAGGTAGTACTACAACAAATGGTAGTATTATATTAGCTCAAAGAAAATAAGATAATCATATCTCACGCAATAAATAATTGACTACAGCATCTCAATGAAAAGGAGCGTATAAAAATCTTCACTGATAAGACGATGCATCATTTGATATTGCTACTGAAAATTAATATCTTAATAGCTCAATTAAATTGACTGAAGATTTGGATCTCCACCTTGTAATATCTTCCTCCCCCATTTTTAAAAAATACAAAATGAACACCACAAAATAGGTTTAAATTAATATCTTAATTAGTTGGCTGCTGCTCCATTCCCCACCTTTTTTCTAGACAAATAACAAATCTATATCACACAAAACGACTAGGAAATCAAATTAATAACAAATCTATATCACACAAAATGACTAGGAAATCAAATTTTACACCCACCGCATAATTTCATTTGCAACTGTTATCAATCCAGATACATGATTGTAGTTGCCCAATAAACAGGCGGATTTAGTGAGTAAGCCATGAATGAGTTCATTGTTCATCTGTATCCAATAGCTCTAAACTTATAGATCATGCATGTATTTTTTTTTTAAAAAAACTCGAAATACGGGAAATTAATAAAATATTGAACCCGGTAATTAGATGGAATGAAGCAGGCCTCAAAAAACAAACCCGTAAAAGTTCGTATTCTAAATTCATTTAAACCTCTCAACAATAGGCAAAAAAAGGTTGATCACCCTGGGCAGCAAAATGTAGGTAGCTCAAACATGCAAAATAAGAAGTCAACAAGAGGACAGGAGTTGAAACTGTCACACATGCAAGAGAAGCACAACTGAGACAAAATACGAGAGTAGCCAAGAAACAATTCCGGTCAAAGCATAAAATCTCTCTCCGTGTGGAGAACTACAAAATACAGGATAAACAACAGCTAAAATTAGCAGGCCATCAAACTTAATAACAATCTCCAGACTGTAATACTCTGGAGAAGTATCTACTTACCAGCCTACAGCACGCTGTACTTCTTAATTAGACACAAAAACGAAAGAAAAGCAGGTAGTCGAAGTTCAGTATAACAAGGATTAAAGCAGGTTAAGCACCTGAAAAGAAATGAATCATGAAATGAACCATCTATATCCTACTGCTACAAGCGCAAACCCTAAAACATGACTCCAGGGGGACAGATAAAGGGATGACTAATTCCGAGATTAATTTTAGGATGAGTTTATCCATATGGTTGGGATAAACTCACCAGATAACTTATCCCGAAATTAGTTTATCCTGGTATTGTAGCGTTATTTTTATCCCACACTAAGGGTGGGTAAACAATCGCAGGATAACTAATCCCGACATAATTTGTTCCCCAACCAAATGAGCCCTTATAGAAACCTGCATATTCTATAGTAAACTCAATAAATGCAGCAGAGGGACAAGTAACGTCACCATCGCATCTGTTTTTCTGCCACCGGCAATAGGACATTCCCTCTGCTGCCAGATGATGAAAAATAATAGATCAGAGAGTTTATCTATCAACAAAAAAATGGGCTTAAGTGGAAACTAAAGAACAAGAAACATCCAACAACAGGTTGATCCCAATAAAGAAACTAGGCATTCGGGTCAGCAAAGAGGACAACAATTTTGGCACTTGTTGGGGGTTGAGGGGGTGGTCATCCAAATAATCTGATATATATAAGAAAATACATAAAGGAGCACAATAAGCAAGCATCCTGCTCACCACAGTCCAGCCTTTCACTACTTCCCCTCGTGATAATCCAGCAGCTAGCAGGTATACTTATGGAAGCCCCCAAAAACATGAAAGGTGCCAAGAAGTGGAAAGAGGTCACAACATTCAGAAACAAATACTAATGACAGTCGCAAGGAGACAAGGAGGTCTAATTAAAGCAGAACATATCAAAACGTACCACATCTGCTGAATCGTTGGTAGTGTTGGTGATGCACAAAAAGAAAAACTAGATATTCGTTGGAGGCTAATAAGAATAAACCATTAGCATGCAAATTGATGAATGCATCAAGAGTGTGAAAGTTCTCAAATCTTCCATCTCTATCAGAAGCAGAAGTCAGTTGACTACGACTGTATAGATGAAATAAACAGCAAAGAACTTATTTGCTAGCAAGCAGATGGATATATTCTTCAAAGGGGTAATACCACAAATCAAAATAACAGCTTCGGGATCCCAAAAAGATTTATTTTAAAAAAACACCCGCACCCAACCTCGGGCTAAAGTTGATAACCAACTATTCCAACTTACACTTTAGTATGCTCCGATGCTCTACTATATGATATTAAATAAACTCTGGTTGTAGGTTTACAGTTAAGAGAGTTGTTGTACACGAAATTATGCCCTGTAGTCAATCATCCATATGGTTGCTAACACAAAAAAACTCAAGTTACTCCCTCACAGAACAGAACGTATGCTCTAAGTGGTCAGGCATCACAACTTCATGGAAGCAAAGTGAAATTAATTGCCCTAAGCTAAAAGAAAAATAAACCACTCGAAGGGCAATGTTATAGATAAAAGGCTATCACTAGCCAACAACTTACATGGAAACAAGCAAGCATGTCCCTAAACCAACACCAATCACATGGTTGCAACACATGCAATGCATATGCCGGGGGAACAACCATGCTAAATACGAGGTTAAACCGATAATGAGAGCACATGAAATGAATTATATAAAAATTTCCAAATCCAATTAAAAAGAGATTATTACATAGCTGTATCTTTGTAACAAGCAACACAGTATCTAACCTTTCAAAACACCTAGACTTCCCTTGCTGCCAAAAAACTGAACATTAAAAAAAGGAAAAGAAAAAGGTTGAAAACACCTAAAGAAGATAACTACATTAGCACTTTATAAGGTGGAACTCGCAACAGGAAGATATGATTCTCTTTGCCACTGTCAAAAGAACGCTAAACATTATGTACTGCAGTAGAGATATATCCAAAATGGTGACAAAAAATCACACAAGTCAACATGAAAGCTTCTCAGAGAAGAGACTTACATTGACGAGGGAAACTTAGACAAGTCACCTTCGAAAATGCTCTTCCCTGATCATTTATCTCCTGTCAATTCATCCTCATTCTTTGTTTGGGAATTCGCATCAGCATCCACTCTAGAAGCCTCCTCCATGGTAACATCTTCAACAATTGCATTATCTGATGCCTGAACCTCGTTTTCATTGTTCTTGTTCAATTGACTAAACTGAACCTCATCCCCAGTTTTCACGGCTGCATCCTCTTTCAGTTCACTCTTGCTTTCAAGATCGGCAATGATTTCCTTCTTAAGGACTTCAACCATACCATCTCCTCCATCAACTTCATCTTCTTTTCCTGCTTCATCGGATTCCTTTTCAACAGTTTCATTATCACCATTAACCTGTTCACTTTCTTTTCCAACTCTCTCTTCATTTTCTGCAAACTCTGTGTCATCCTCAATCCTATTCTCTTCCTTCCCTTTCACATTCCCAACTCCTTCCATGGGCCTTTCAATCAGTTCAGCATTGTTATCCTCCAAAGAATGGCCATCGCCATGACTCTCAGTCTCACTCTCAGTCTCATTCTCCACAACCTCCTCATTCATCTCATCATAGCCATGGCCTTGCCTCTCAAGACTTTGCAACCTCCTCCTCAAATCACCCAACTCCCTCTCCATCAAGAACAATCTATCCTTCAAAATCAAGTTCTCTTCCTCCAATTGAGCAATATGGGTATCCTGATCATCCACACGGTTTCCCAACACATTGTTATACTCCATCCCGCTATAGTTCGGGTAAATCATCTCAAACCTGCTCAAATCATGATCTAACCGCCTTTCAACCTCCACATGTTCTTCCACATCACTCTCACTTGATCCTCCCTCCTCTTCTTCCTCATCCTCATGTCCTTCTGCCTCATGACCTGGTGACCTCAGTCTAATCAACCCATTCATCGATCCATACCCATCCACTCCCCACTCCTCTTTCGCCATATCTACTAACACTTCCCTGGATGGAGAAAACATTGGCGTCGGCAACACAGCAGGAGTCACAGGACAAGGCGACACCAAAGAAGCAATACCACCACTCTTTTTAGCCCTAATAATATACGAAGACGTGTTCCGAGGTGCATACGGTGCAGTCCTGTTATTGTTGTTATTATTATTATGATAAAATTTCTTCTTAGGGAAAAACCTCCTAGCCTTTAATCGATTTTGTTGTTGCAAATCATTTAACGTAGGCGGCTTATACCCGCCTTGATTTCCAACAATTCCTCCGGCAATACTACTACTACCACTACCACTAGTTCCAATCTCGTTCCTCCTAACTCCATCCATTCTCTTATCCTTCTTATTTACCTTTTTACCCTTCCAATTGTTTCTAGGACCCAAGGGTTTGGGATGCTTTACAGGAACAAATTGCTTCAAATTATGATTATTAGGGTTTTGAAATTTGAGCTGATCCACCATAGACGGCGGTGGCATAGGCGGCTGCGGCCACATCCTATAGCTCCGATTCATCATCTGAGGCTGCTGCATCATCAACGGATTGCTCATACTCATATTCAAACTATACATGGAATTAAAGCTGAATTTATCGTTGTCTACTACCTGCTGTGGTTGTTGTTGAAGCTGTGGATTCAAGATCTGAGGTTGACTCATACTTATCATTTGGTTTTGACCCATACTCATCCTCTGTTGTTGATTCATCATTTTTCCTTGCTCATTCATTACTCCAAAAACCACCAAAAACCCTAACCAAAATAAATCAAAAATCACAAATCAAATCGCAAATCTAATCAGTAACTCTTCAAATCAACGATTAATCGCCTAAAAAATATAGAGAAAAATCACAAAAGTCAAAGAGATTTACAGATTTTTCTAGAAGTTGATGAAATCGAACGGAGAACAAAACAGTTTCTGTAATCTGATGCTTTTTCCCTAAATTCAGTTCAATCTTTTGACGATTTTCTCTTCTTTTTTTCCCTTTTATGGGATTATTTGATTCTTCTTCTTTAAATTTCGATCGAGTATTTTCCGTGATCTTTGAATTTATGTATTCTAGTGGTGGGGAGAAGGAGAGTCGGTGTTTATATAGGGGATAAGGAAATTATTAACGGCTGAGATTTCTCCTCGTGATAATGGATGATGGATGAGTGACACGTGTTTTACCTGGTTTTTGACGAGGATTAGGTTTTGAGAAAATAACCGCCCTTACTTTTTTGATTAAATTACGTATACCAGCCATTGTGAATTTGTAATATTACATAGGCGTCCCTCATTTTTTGACAATAATACAATGAAGTTCAATTTATTGTAAACTGGTGTTGGATGACCACGTGGCTAAACTTGATCTCCAAGTAGGTGGAATCTAGGGTTAGCATTAGTTCTTCACTTCGATTTTATTAAATTTCGATTTGATTAATTTGGTGTATATAAAATTATTTTTATGATGGGATAAAAAATAAAATGAGGACAAAATCAAACTATAAAACACTTAAAAATTTAAGTAATGTTAAGTGATAATGGTCTCACCATGAAACATTTAGGGATTGTTTGGTAGGGTGTATAAAAATAATATTAAATAAAGTGTATTAATTAGTAATGCTTGCAGTTACTATACAAGATGACTTTTTATGCATTGTTTGGTTTGATGTACTAAAAATAGTATACTTATTTACAATGATGTCATTCATAATTATGGTGGAAAAAAATGTAAAAAATATTTTGAGGGGCAATGAGGTCTTTACCATACAAATGCATGCATTAAAACCCTTGTATTACTAATATCATGAATTTTCATGCATTAGTAATACACACCTTAATACGCAACAGAGTGTAAACATTAGTTATACATGGTATGAAAAAGTGTACCAAACAAGATATTACTAATACATAAAGTTAATGCATGCATTATTTTGCAAATACACTCTATCAAACGATCCCTTATTGTGCTTAAAAGATCATATTTTTGTCAAGAACATTGTGCCTCCAACTACTGCTCGAGAAAAACAAGGACGAAGATGAGTTCCTTTACATAACGTATATTAGCAAAAATACATTTGTGTTCCTCTTAAGAATTAATATTTGAAGTTAACTATTGATTGTAAATCTATTGCTACTTTGATTTGTTCATGAATGGTTAATTGCTAGCTGACTTCTGTTTTTAGGTCAAGAAAATGTCCAGTATCTCTCTCTCTCACTCTCTCTCTATATATATATATATATAAAGTTTGGTTCTTCGGTGCACCGAAGTTCTTAGACTCTTACACTAAATCGAAAATTTAAAATCAAAGAACTGAATTAATTCAGTCCATTCAATTTTTCAATTTTTCGGTATTTATGTCCATCCCTAGTGAAATTTAGAGCAAAGCTATAGCAAGTGCTAAGAGGGTTCATCCGAATTTCCTACGATAAAAAATTATATTATTTATAAATCATGGAAATTATTTTTTACATATATATATTAGATATTAAATTTCTTAAACCTTTTTTTATATTTACTAGTTATTTCGAATCATCTTGATGAAAATTTTGATTCCAGTGAAACCCATGCACTGTAGCAATCTTCTTTGCCCAATATTCATCCATATCACAAATGCTAAATAAATATTTACTTTATATATATATTCTTCGTATGTCACATTTATTTTATTCCAGCATCAATTGATTCCAAGTCGGTAACAATTTATTACGTAATTGTGTATTGCTACTATTTTTATTCTTTTTAATATATAGCCATGAGGAGGAATAATGATGTCTTTTTAATGGCTATTATTTATTTTTATATGATAAAGTTCGTTTTCTTTTTATTTTATTATTTAGATTATTTTTGTGCATTAATAATAATAATATTTTAATTTTTTATATTAATGGCAAAATTTTATTTACTATATTTAATTTTTCTTTTAAATTGTTAGTATGATAGTGGGTTATCGTGTTCCTTTTTAAAATATATTTTTTGCTTAAAAATTTTACACATTATTTTTTAAAGTTGTGTGAAAAATTGTCTGATAATATAAAGTTGCCCAATCATTTTCATCCGCTACTCAGCGTTTCAAAGGTTGGCATCGTATGCAAAAAAAAAAAGATCTGCTACTAAAATTAACCAAATTAGACATCAAAATCAAAAAAATAATGAGCTTGAAGTGTTGGGTGTGCATTTGATTTTTTGGTTTGATTTTATACTATATGATTTAGATTCTTTGATTTTTAATTTTGAAAAGTGTAATTCAATTCAAAACAAAATTATTTTGGTTTGGTTTTTCTCTTTTTGTTTTGACTTCTTTTGGTTCGATTATTCAGTTATGCCAATAATTATTACTATAATCAAAGATGTATTTGCAATTTAAAATATATATATATATAAGGAGAAATAATAATATTGAATCTCTTAAATATACTTTATAATATAAATCACAAGTTAAACTTAAAACACAACACTTAAAAGTATACAATTATAGATGTCCAAACATAAAATATAAACTAAATCATAATGAAAGACAATAACTAAAAAGGGACAAAAGTGATAACTCCAACTTAATTCTAAACCTAAATAATATATTTAATTTGGTTTTTTTCGATTTTTATTTTTCAAAATTCAAAACCAAACCAAAAAAACAAACAAAGTAAATTATTAATCCAAAACCAAATCAAAAACCAATCCAAAGTAGAATTTGGTTCGATTTGATTTGATTTTTCAATTTAATCCAAAGAATGCACACCCCTAATCAAACACTGCTAATTAATGGGGGGAAAAGAGAAAATCTTCTCCATTAACATTTTTATATTATATAGAAGATTTTTCCTTGAATTATACTCCTTCTTCCCCTTTCGCAAGTTAATTTGATACTAAATCAGTATCATATATTGTATGGGTATCATTAAGGCTGATAATTTCGCTTAACTGATAGTAAATCAATATCA
>JAJONR010012907.1:0-14313 GCA_029582245.1 Solanum etuberosum | reverse complement strand
TATATATATATTTGTATTTGTTGATACAATTGTATTCGTTAACACAAATTAATTGTATCAGTTGTATTTATTGATACATCCTTTGTTCTCTCTCCTCATTCTAACATATAGTTGTAAGGAAACTACTTTATTATACATACATACATATCATATATACTAATTCTATTTATACTTTCAAATAATTACGTATTTTATGACTAATTAAGAGTTTTTCTATCATATATTGAGAGAGAAACATCTAGATACATGTATTTTTGCTACCAGATACACTAAATAGGGAGAGGGGCGAGCGATATGGGAAGGGAGATAGTGATGTATCTCAGATACATGTGAATCACACTAGATACACACTAGATACATGTATATATGTATCTAGGATATCAATTACATAGGAGAGTGCGTGAGAGAGATTGGAGGGAGGCGAGAGAGATTTGTCTATGTATCGTAGATACATGCGAATCTATTTGGATACAGTGTATCTAGAACAAATCACACCTAATTTTGACCTCATGTATCCTGAGATACATGTATCTGGACGCATCAAAATTTTGTAAGATTTGTAATATTGCAAACTAGAAGATATCTAAGTAATTAGCTCCTAAACTAGTGAAATTAAACAAAATATAGTAAGGTGAAACTCTAGTCATTTTTTTTTAGAGGGTCAAGTTTCAAGCATGAGCATTCCCAAGGCCCACATAGTATTTTGGGTTGAGACCAGAGAGAAGGAATGTGTGGATTTGGAGGAATTGACACAAAGGCACAACTGCTACATAGAATTAGCAATTTATAGCCCAACTTTATTTAGCAATTAATAGTCCAAAAAAATAATAATAGCATGTATTAGCCCAAAAGTAATTTAACATTCAAGATATAAATGGCACCTTTGATTGTTTTGATTCATTATAATGGAGAATGGGATAGTAATAATAATTTTGTAGATTGTTCCATAGAAACGGTGGTTGTCAATACGGATATTAGTTTCAAATCCTCTATATGTTGATACTTCTATTAATTCTTTTGAATTTCATTATAAAATCGACGACTTTTCAATATCGATGCTGAAACGAAACAATATAGAACTGCGAATATACTTACAATTGAAGAAAGAATAGGAAACTTTCAAATACTATCCATCATGTATAACTTGAAAAGTTATTGGCATACATTATACACTTTCAAGTGCTAAAGTTGAAGATGGAATTGCCAATACCAATTTGATTGCTTATATTTTATTGGTTACAATCATATGATTGTCCGAGAGACTATGTATTTTAATGAATGTAATATTATTGAGTGTGACACTAAAACTATACTAACAGAATGTCAAGTTTACAAGAACTTTCTCTCTCTAATATCTATGATAAAAATAATTATGCTATTCGGATGATGTTTCAATTTAAGGTGAAAAGTTTAAATACGTCAAGGTATTATCAATTTTAAAAAACAATTATGTATACATTATGCATCCTCTAAAATGAATGATGTATATACTTATGTAACGAATTTATTAGGCTAATGTATTCAATCAGTTCAGTATGTCTTCATAATGTTTCACTCAAAGAATATTTATGAATACAGTGTTGATTGTGTATACATAAAAATATTGTGTATTCATTCAATTAGTTTTTGTATACAATTAAACGTATGGTTTCTAAGTGGGCTAATAGATGCCAAATAGATTTTCAAATAGATTTTCAAAAAGTGGGCTATTTATTGCCAATTTTAACTATAACATGTCATGGATTTGCTTATTAGGCCCAAATTTCGACCCTTTGGTTTATCTTCTTCAGCCATGGCGATTGAAGCACTCTGTACGTTCCTTTCTCTCTCTCTCCCCACCCCAATATTTGGAGTCTAAACTCCATTTTTATGGTTGAGTAAGTTTCATACTTCTTCCAATTTTTTTACAAAGTGGATTTGCATTTTTATTTGATTGTTTACTCCTAAATATTTGATATTGTAGTAATTTCATAACAATTATCATGGAAACAGTTGTTATTAACACATTCCCTAGCTTCCATATACCTCCTTCCTATATCACAATGAAAAATTACTTGCTTTTTTATCCTCTAAAGACTGCATTTTTTTCAAGAATTAAGTTATCCTCCAAGGTTCATATATGTTGCTTAGATCCTTCTAGAAGTCACAATTCCATAGGAACTAAAACTTTGGTTGAAAATGAAGTAGTAGAAGAAGAAGATGATGATGATGATGATGATGAGGGTTCTAGTGATAGTAAAAATCAGGTTGGGGAGGACCCGTCCGACGCGGACTGGGAAGCAAAGTTCCTTGGAAAGATGGAGTCATCTGGAGATGTTTTACCTGAAAAGAAGAAAAAGAAAGTAAATTCTAGATTGCTTAAGAATACAGAAACAATGGATTGGTGTATGAATGCTAGGAAAGTTGCTCTTAAGTCTATTGAAGCTAGAGGATTGACTCCTGTGATAAAGAGTATGGTTGGTGGAAATAAAAAGACCAAAAAGAAGAAGAAGAAGGTTAAATCTAAGGTTGATAAGAAAAGTCCGGATAAAGAAATTGATGGAGAGTTGGAATTTGACTCGGATGATGAGGATTTCGATTTGGATGTTCAAGTTCCTCTAGGTAATAGAAGTGACCTTAAAATGACAGTAAGCATGTTTGCTGATGGTATGTTTGAGGAACAGAAAGCTAAAAACATGGAAACGTTTGTTCAAAGGCTATCTGAATTTGCAGGACCATCGGATCGTAAGAAAGAAATTAGCTTGAATAAAGCAATTGTTGAAGCACTGACAGCTGAAGAAGTGTTAGAAGTCACTTCTGAGACAGTCTCAGCTGTTGCGAAAGGGCTTACCCCGTCGCCTCTTTCTCCATTAAATATAGCCACATCATTGCATAGGATAGCGAAGAACATGGAGAAAGTTTCAATGACTAGGAGCAGAAGGTTGGCATTTGCTCGCCAAAGAGAGATGTGTATGCTTGTAAGCATTGCTATGACTGCTTTGCCTGAGTGCTCAGGGCAGGGTGTTTCAAATATTGCGTGGGCACTGTCAAAAATTGGTGGTGAGCTTCTCTATTTGACAGAAATGGACAGAGTGGCAGAAGTAGCGTCGACTATGGTTGAGGAGTTCAATTCACAAAATGTTGCTAATATAGCTGGGGCCTTTGCGTCAATGCAGCACTCTGCTCCGGAACTATTTTCGAGGTTAGCAAGAAGGGCCTCGGATATAATTCATACTTTTCAGCCTCAAGAGATTGCTCAAGTCTTGTGGGCTTTTGCTTCTCTGTACGAGCAACCTGGTCCCATGCTTGATGCACTTGATAATGTTTTTAGTGATGGTAATCAGTTCAAATGCCGCTTGAAAGATGATAAATTACCTTATAGTAAAGAAAGAACACCAGATGGTACTGCAGATGTTGATTCTGGAGCAATCAACTCTCCCGTGCTAAGTTTTAATAGGGATCAGCTAGGTAATATATCATGGTCTTATGCTGTTCTTGGGCAGATGAATCGAGTTTTCTTCGCCAATGTATGGAATGCTCTCAGCTATTTTGAGGAGCAACGGATATCTGAGCAGTATAGAGAAGACATTATGTTTGCTTCCCAAGTTCATCTTGTGAACCAATGTCTCAAGCTAGAGTACTCACATCTTGACTTATCCCTGAAAGGTGAACTGGAGGAAAAAATTTCCAGTGCTGGAAGGACAAAACGGTTCAATCAGAAGGTTACTTCCTCATTTCAGAAGGAGATTGCTCGCCTTCTTGTAAGCACTGGGCTAGATTGGGTTAGAGAACATGCCGTGGATGGTTATACCCTGGACGCAGCGGTCATTGACAAAAGAGTTGCTCTTGAGATAGACGGCCCTACTCATTTCTCAAGGAACTCAGGTGTTTATAGCTTCTTATTAATTCATTATCATATGCAGACCTGTTAGTATCATGACTTTTTTAAATCATCCGTCTTCCAAAATATTAAAAAGTAACATTTTCTGAAATCTGTGATGACGTTATTACCTCCTTGCAGGATCTCCGTTGGGACATACAATGCTAAAGCGGAGATCTATCACTGCTGCTGGTTGGAAGCTCGTATCTGTCCCTCATCAAGAAGTAAGTTTTGGCATATTCTCACTTTTGATCAGTTATATCTGATTGTAGATTATTGGCATTCTTATCTTAGTAAAGTTGAATGAGAGACGTTTTTGGGTACTTCTCACCTTCTGCTTCCTGCCCCCAAAAGAGGGAGAAAACTAGTGCAACATGGGAATAACGATCCAACGTTAGGTTTACTCACTCTGGAGCAATAACGATCTCAAGTACTATAGTATAAACAAACACAGCCAATATGATCACAATAGAACTGAAACTTGAAGGAAACAGAAACAATACAGAAGCATGAATAAAGATAAAGAAGGGGATGAGGATTAGAAGAACACAAGGGTGAGGATATCAAAATTTCTATAACTTGTTGCCTACATCCTCATTTTAGCTACTTATACAAACTCCCAGCACCTGTGTTGTCCTTCACGTGATTTGCCCAAGTCACAACAAAATCAGTTAATTTCTTAGGGACAGTCCTCATACGCGTGCTTCTCCTTGGTGTCACATTCAGGTTATCCAGCTCAGCAGAATGTGGGTCCCCAACATACTCCCCTGGATTCAATGTTTTCCACCGTCATTCATCACTTTATTAGCAACTAAATGTCAAAGAGAAAATAGACAGACAGATTGATAAGTGTGATACAAACTAAGCTTGCAGGAAGCTAGGGTCTGGGTTTAGCATTACTTCACCTTTCCGTCTTCCAAAAAATGAGCAGACCAAGTGATATTGTGATAGCAAGCCTCCATGTCTACTCCCCCAGTTTATCGCCTGATACCCTTCATATATCAGACAAACAGCCTTAAGAGTCAATTGGGGTGACCCTAGCTTGCTGATATGTATGTTTAGGACGTCTTATCTATTTTGAAGGGTGAGTAACTATTGGTTTTCTATGAAACATTACCGAAACATCCATTTGCTGTGTGTCAGAACCAGTGGTATCAAAGCACAATTTAGCTCTAAGGTCCGTTGGGGCTTTAACCACAAAACGCAAAGCGTGGGCTTTTATATAAAAAAAAAGGCGCAAAGGGAGAAAAAAAATACAAATATATATGTTTAGTCCAAGACTAATAATTATAAACATGAATGACAAATATATGGCCAAAGAAATTGAAAAAAAAAATTATGATAAAGTGAAATATCAATTGTTTAGTGTCACCTCTTCAGAAGAGGCTCATTGGCAAGGAAAAGTATGCCTTAGAACTTTGATAACGACACTAAACCACACATAAAGCGAGGCGAATCACTTAACACGTTTTGAGCCTCGCTTCAGGGCTTAAGCGCGCCTTTGACAACACTTGTCAGACCATGTGAGCCCATGGCAAGTTGCTCCCCAGAAGTTTTGGGGGTGTTATTGCAAACTTAAGGAAAAAAAATTGCAGCTATCTTATTGTAGGGAGAGGAAATAAAGGAAATAAGTTACTAAAATCATTTTCTTGCAAGGGCTGTTTCGATTTATGCATAGTTCCCTTGGTGTTATTATGATAGAAGGGCACTTCAATCAAATAAGGAAAACTATTCAGAGCAGCTTCAAATATTAGATGTTGGTCTAATGTTGTATTTACCTTCTTCCACACATATTAACAATTTGTGAACATAGTTCATGTACACAAATCTTTTTGCATTTCTTGTTTAATGTAAACGTAAAAAAGACAAATCGCATTTTGACTAAGTGGTCCTTGTTGATTGTAACTTTGCAGTGGGAAGAGCTCAAAGGAGGGTTTGAGCAGTTAGAGTATCTCCGTGGCATTATCAAAGATCATTTCAATGAAGGGAGCTTCAATGTGGAAATGGAAGATGGTCATTGAAGTATAGAATAGGAAAACTGTACCTGTATTTTATTGTGCTTCACTCATTCCTTCTCCGTTCCTTTGTCATATAGAAGGTTTCTACTTCTCTTACTTTTCAAAGTTTAAATGTCTTCAGAATTTTGAATTCTATACTAATGTGAATGACACTTAAATTTTGATAAAGTAATAATGTAAACCACCTATATGAACTAAATTTTTTGGTAAGCCTGTTTATTTTTCCTGTATCCTTCGTCAACGTAACAAATATTCTTGTTCTGCTGGATTGACAATGTTCCTATTGTGAAGTCCTCTTTGTGAGGTATTACTTAGTCACTTGTACTTGAAGATAGAGATTTACAAACTTCCTACTGAATATCAATCCTTGATGTCGTTGAGATCTCTTTAACGGTTTATGGAGTTGTATGCTTGTAATAGAAGCACTCGTACAGTACGAGGCATGCAGACTCTAGAAAGGACTAAACTTTGTATAAAGTATGCATACCACACAACCTTTTACTTTAGGTTCAATATATATGCTGCAGAGACTTATAATTTTGCTAGTAATTCTGCTGCTACTGGCTTTTATGCAGGTATCTTTTTCACCCAAGCCATGAAGTTGTTCCTGTGTTCTGAGATGATCTGGCTAATTCTATATACAAGTAACTACTTGTAAAGGCGTCGTTTCAAAGGTAACCGGTTAGGTTGATGAAAATGCAGTCACCAAATAACTCATTGGAAATTTTGACAAAAGAATTTCGTTTTACTTCAGGGATCGAGACTGATACTATAAAGTAGTAGTTTCTGTTTCCAGTGTGTTTGTATACTATTTTTAAGAGAGAATTTGCAGCGACATCACTTGTATGTTTTTTTATTAGAAAAAAAAATGCATGCACTAGTTTCATCTATGTATAACTAATGCGAGAGTTATACACTCTATTGTGTTATGTTTGAATACATACATTAAATTAGTTAATGACATAACTACCCCTCAAATTCCTCTCCAGGCATTTCCCAAAAGGGTATTTTTGGAAACAAACATATAGAGATCATGCAATACAGTTTAGTTTTTAATACACCAAACTAAACGGTGCATAAGGAATAATGTTATTATTAATACACTCTATGTAAACAAAGTATGTGGTGTTTTGTATAACAGGCCACATGAATGTAACTGAAAAAGACATTTGTTAGGAAGTCCAAGATCTTCGCACTCCCATCTCAATGTTTAATTCTTCGTTGTTGTTGTTGACCATGTTCTAAGTTATGTCATCTCCACGAAAATCGGAAAAAGTTGGAAGGTCCTCTTTCCGAGACAAAGACAAGGAAGACAAAGAAGACGAGGAAAAAGGTGGATTCGTTGATAAAGTTAAGGACTTCATCGAAGAAAAAGTTGGATTTGGGAAACCAACTGCAGATGTTACTGCAGTTCATTTCCCTCATATCAATCTAAAAAAGGCGGAAATAGTAGCAGATGTGTTAGTGAAGAATCCAAATCCCATTCCAATCCCTCTCATCGATATAAATTACTTGATCGAGAGTGATGGAAGGAAACTGATCTCAGGATTGATCCCTGATGCTGGAACAATCCATGCACATAGTTCAGAAACTGTGAAAATACCTGTGAATTTGGTATATGATGACATAAAAGATACGTATCGTGATATAAAGCCTGGAAGTATCATTCCTTATAGGATTAAAGTAGACCTCATTGTTGACGTACCTGTTTTTGGTAGACTTACTCTGCATCTTGAGAAAAAAGGCGAGATTCCTATACCTCACAAGCCCGATATTGATCTTGAGAAAATACATTTTCAGAAATTTTCTTCTGAAGAAACAATAGCTGTTCTTAAATTGAGATTAGAGAACAAGAATGACTTTGATCTCGCGGTTAATGGACTTGATTATGATGTTTGGTTATCCGATGTCAATGTTGGTGGTGCTGATTTAGAGAAATGTGCAAACATTGGGAAGAATGGAGTCAGCTATATGGATCTTCCTATTACTTTCAGGCCGAAGGATTTTGGTTCTGCTCTTTGGGATATGCTTAGAGGGCGAGGAACGGGCTATACCATGAAAGGTCATGTTAACGTGGACACGCCATTTGGTGCAATGAAGTTACCTATCAGTAAGGAGGGTGGAACAACGCGTCTTAAGAAGAATAAAGAAGATGGTGGATCAGATGATGACGAGGTTTGTTAATGTTCTTTTAACTTGAAGAGAAACTTCGTGTTCACCTTTAGTTTTAACTACAATTCATTGCTATACTTCAACCGCGAATCTGTCATGACTAATGTGGGGGCTCATATTGTTCGTGTAACGACTCCTCTTTGCCTATGAAATGATCGTTGTATGTTTTATTTTACGTTCAACTAATATATTTGTGTCTCCCACTACATGATCATTGTCTGTGGATGGGCTATTGTAATCAACTACTGGTCCCCTAACAAATTGGGAGGGTGAAGCTAGATTTCGTTTAACCACTAGACAACGCGGGACCTTCTACGCCCATGCTGTCATTTAGCTACTAGACTAGAAAGGCCATTTGCAGTACAGGGACGGAGCCACCTTAGGCGAAGGGTGGTCTGGTGCACACCCTTCATCCTCGGAAAATTATGTGGTGTACATGTTTGCTATTATGAGTCTTACACAATGTGTTGCTTAAGCATTTCCTTCTTATATATTTTACAGGATTAATTGACGTTGCAAGAGGAACATTAACTTCTTGAGGTCCCAAAATAACTATTGATTGAAGGCATGGTTGTGAAATTTGTCTATGTAGCTATAAGGAGTCTTGGAATGTATGTATGTCCATATGTACCTTATTTCAATTAATATTATTTTGCTAAAGGGACTAGTTGGTTTATCTTTCTTTATCTTCTGATTTCTCCATGACTTCTTATCTTTTGCCACAACATATAGGCATAATTAGGAGTGGGTCTAGTCGGATATGAGTCGATTAAAAATGAGCCGGATAAAAATAAATAAAATATTCGATTCAACTAATATTTAATATGATTTGAAAATGGGTGAACTCAATGGATAATATGGGATCCATACTACCCACATTATGTATTATGTAGAGAAATACGTACTTGGATTACAATATTTTTTTCTTGTTCTTTTTCTCTTTTTAGGGTATGTTTGGTATGAAGAAAAATATTTTCATTATTTTTTTGTTAAGTTGGATCACAGGTTTGGACTCGTTTCGGGTGGTGAGGTTTAAGGGATGTACTTTTGAAAAGTATTTTCCTGATTTAAGAAAAGTTTTGATTTTTTCCCCTTACTTTAGGTATGGAAATCACTTTTTTCTAAATTAGAAGAAAATAAGTCCATTTAAAAAATATTTTTACAAAATATTTATGTCAATCAAACATGAAAAAATTGACATAAATCAAATACTACATCCTTAATATGTGCACTTTTTAGAGGCTCATATACCCTTACATATATTAAGGAGAGTGCAGTTGGTGAATATCCCTGAGTTATTCATATTTTATGATAATATGTGTTGATTCATATTTGACTCACTTTTAAATAATTGGATAACAATCCATTTTAAAATGGTTTAATTGAGCGGATATCCATATATTTGATCCATTTTACCAACCATAGGTATAATACATAAAAGTATACTTCCTCCGTTACATAGTAGTTTGATCTTTTTTTTTACACGCATATTAAAAAAATCATAAATAATAAGATAATTTTGCTAATTTACCCCTTATAAAACTTTTTATAAATTTTACAAACAAATGTGAACATTTTCAAAAACAATTAATTGCTAGGATAATATAGGAAAAATTTAATTGAAATTTTTTTGATTTAGTAAGGTGGACAACTAGTATAGAACAACTATTTTTAGTAAGATGATCAACTGATATTTAGGTTCAAGTAGTATCTATATCCTACAACTTTGAATGTGCACAAATAAACGCTTAAATTTATATAAAATTAAATAACTAAACATACACATTATCTACAAAATAGAGTAAAATACACTAATACTCGTTTCGTTTTAATTTTAGGAACTTTTTTTTAATCCATCCCAAAAATATTATTTCTTTCTATATTTTGCAAGCTTTTCAATTTCAACATGAAAAGTTTAAAATCACAACACAAAATTTTAATTTTTTTTTTGTACCAAATCAAACTTAGATACTTCAATTGGACAAAGGGAAGTATTGAATTTACTTTACACGGTGTAATGTAGAATGGGAGTGATTCTGTAAGATTTTCATTATATTAGAATAGTCAGATGTCAGTTCTTTTTATTTGGTCATTTTGTGGTAAAGATTGTGTGAATCTAAAGTGGTTAGAGACGTAAATGTACAAAAATGGTTACATACAGTGAACTGTAAAAAAAGAAAAAAATTGGTTAATCAATAATCCGACAGTAAACTAAATATTTATAATTATACCATGACTTAGAGTTCAGTTTTATATTTGAGTGTCTCAAACTTTCGGTTATTCTACAATATGACGGTGTTTGCTTTTGAGCAAGATGCTATCTCTCAACTCATTTGTATGGTTCATTTGGTTTGTCACCTTGTTTCTAAGTGATCTTCAATGATTTTCTTTTGTGTCAAATGTTAACGGTTAAACCGATAAACCGAACCAATAATGATCAATAACCGATAAACTAATATTTCCCCCGTCCCATTTTATGTGGCACTTTTCGGATTTCAAGATTCAAACAAGTCTATCTTTGACCGTAAAATTTTCATAGATCTTTTAAACATTTTGAATTATCAATTATTGTGACTTATAGTACTTTTTACGTAGTTTACAAATATATAAATTTCATTTCAAAAAAATTGAAGATTCCATACGCAAATTCCCGATTAAACTTAAACTGTTTGACTTTCGAAAAATGAAAAGTGTCACATAAATTGGGATAGAGGGAGTACTAATTAACTCCGTCCACTTTTAATTGTCATGTTGCGCTATTCGAAAGTCAATTTGACTAATTTTCAAAGTTAAATTAGATTACATTAATTCGATATTTTAAACAAAAAAATTAGGTATTCAAAAACTATACGAAAAGTACTATAAATTCCAATTTTTTGCATATCAATATGATGAAAAAATACATCGTAAAATGTTAGTCAAAGTTCTTATAGTTTGATTATAAAAAAGGAAACCATGACAATTAAAAGTGGACGGATGAAGTAACTGATAAGTCAATATCTTAATGATTCTATAATGATTAAATATGTCTACAAATGATAACTAATACATCAAATTGATAAACTTTAAAATCAAATTAAATCGAACCAATCGATACATAGCTCTACCCACCATCCACCTCTTCATTATTCTTACGTAATTAAGTTCACATTCAACCACAAAATTAATTCCTATTTAGTCTTACTTTTTGGTAAAATTTGTCAACTTATATGCCTTTGACAATATGGGAAAGTTGCTTAACACTTGCCCCATCTTTAATCAATTCCTTGAACCTTCAACATCAATATTCTTAATTATTTTCAGCATGTGCAAAAAATATGTGATTAAGAATGGACAAATGGTAAATCTTTTCAACTTTAGATAAATTGATAAAATTATGTGATGGTAAAGATTTATTCAAAATCTGTTTATTTTAAAAGTATTTTTTTTAAAAAGAAGTGGTTTGTATTTGATTAGTTAATTTGAAAAATATTTTTGTAATAATTAGAGTAGTAATTTATATTTGACTAAGATTTTAAAAGTGTTTTAAAAAAAAGATATTTATTTATTTTCACCTTCTGCTCCTATTAAAAAAACTTAATTTCCCTAAAAGTTTGGTCAAATATCCCCCAACACTTATTTGGACAAGAAGTCTTGGTATTAATAATGATGGGTTATAATATTGGGGTTAATAATGATGGAACTATGTGGTGAGTACTATCTTAGTCCATTTTTAATTGTCATAGTTTTCTGGGTTTTTTTTTGAGTCAAATTATAAAAATTGTGACTAATATTTTACGATGTATTTTTATCATATTGATATGCAAAAAATTACAATTTAAAGTACCTTTCGTATAGTTTTGGAATATTTAAATTTTTTGTTTAAAATATTAAATTAATATAGTCTAATTTAACTTTTGAAAATTAGTCAAATTGACCTTCGAAAAGCGCAATATGACAAATAAAAATAAACGGAGAGGTATATTTTTATTGATAATTTTTTATTCATTGAATTAAAAATGAGATTTACAGATAATAATATAAAATATGTGTGTGGTTTAAATTAGATAAAGTGCGATAAATTTTTATTTTTAATTTTAATTTTGGTGTTCTTGAGGAGTTTGAAGGAAGGAAGACATGTCACGTTTGTGCTTTTAGCTCAGGATTACTAATTTTGGAATTATTATTTCATAAAAATTTGAAATAAAAATAATATTACCATTGTGATTAAACAATAAGAAATTTAAACTAGATAAATAAACTAAGTCAATAAAATCAAATACTATGCATGAAGGCTTAGCAGAGTTGCAATTCTGAAATTACTCTCAATAAGTGATTACAACCAATTTAGTTGCTTAATTAAAATTGTTATATAAAACACTCATAATCTCTGATTGATCACTTAAACACTTGCATAAATTTGTGGTATTAGATTAAACTGGGCTATTATTAAATTACAAGTCTTTGTGAAATCGATGTTTGATTTTTTTGAGCTTCTATATTACTTACACAACCATTTACGCTTGTGTGTCTATCTGAATCATAAGCAACTGCCTAAGGATTCTTTCCTTAAAACACGAACATGTTTAACATTGCTGTTTGGAGGCCAATTTTTTTTATTTAAACAAAAAAATATATTTTATTTTTAAAAAATTAAACATTTACCAAATCAGTAAAACTGCTTTTAAAAAATAACATCCTGAAGATAAGGCGTTAGCGGACCATAATCCTTATATGGATCTTAAAGCTTTTATATATTATTTTGAATTTCCATAAAGAGCCTAAATAGAAAACACTTCTAATGATTAATATTCTTGGAATTAGTTAAAATGCTAAGAGATGATATTTAATATAATAATTTAAAACAAAACAATTATTCACACTTTATTATTATATTATTATTATGAAATATGGTCTTGTGATTATGGGACTTGATGTTTTTTTTTTGTTGAAGATTATACAATCTAATTATAAGGTGACAAGAAGGGATGTCATACATGTGCAATTGGCAAGTGTGCTCTTCAATTTCCATCTAAACCAGCCCCTGGTTTTGGCTTCTCTTTTTAGTGGATTTTGATTTGGTTTATAGTTAGCTATCAATTGTCAAATTGGACACTTGATAAGATTTTTGTTTTATCTTAAGCTAATTTTCAAAATTTTGTATACCTAAACAAATAGGCAACATGACATTACGTGTTAGAATTCTATGGAAATATTTCTAGTATGAAATTGTTACCTTTTAATGAATACGAATACGGATTTAAATTAATCAGGTCAATATATTTTGAAAAATTTGTGATCAAGGGGTTCGCATTCAACTATCTCTAATTTGTGTTCAATATTTTGCCCTTGTTTTTCTTGTCTTGAAAATTTAAAAAATGAAGACATTTATATATTTTGTAATGATTTAAAAGGATACATACTTCTCAATTTAAAAAATCAAACTTTCTTTCTCACCTTTGAAAAATTGTTATTTTAATATTATAAGTAGAATAATCCTCTTATAAGTTTGTTGTAAAATTTAATATTTTTTTTTTGTAATTGTTATTTTAATATTATAAAAGGGTTAAAAATTTCATTAACGTACCATAAATAGTTCAAAAATATCTTCCTTCCACCTATTAATTCTAAAATACCTTCAATATTATTTTTTAATGATTTAAATTGCTCTTTATAACCGCAAAAATAATTTAGATGAACTCTTACTTATTTTTTAAATTAAAAAAAAATGATTTTTTACCACCTAAAAGTACCTTTGCACTTTAATACTGTCACGCCCTGAAGCTACCCCAGGACGCGGACACGGGACCTAGGATCACGAATGACCCCAAGCTAACCCTGAGCTGGTATATCATAAGCATACTAAATAAACTGAAGTAAAGAAATACTGTGCGGAAGCTAAATCATGAGATAAACAGAAATGATGGGGAATACCCATAAACTATCTGAATATATAAAACTGAGAGTTTAACAACAACTTAAAGGTCAAACTCAAATGCTAAAGTTGATTCTAACTATGTCTGAAAATAGCCTCTAACTGACTAGAAGTGTTGGGACATGCCCCAGCTAAATCTAGCAAAAACTGAAACTAAGACTAAAAGCAAAGGAAATATGTATGTCGTCCTCGGAGAATGAGGACTCACCACTAATACTGTTGAGCTGAAGATCGGGACCCGATCTATGCGTGATCTGGAAGCTGAGAACCTGAACCTACATCACGAGAAGATGTAGCGCAGAGTATGCGTCAGTACTTGAAAGGTACTGAGCATGCAGGATAGAGTAAAG
>JAJONR010012906.1:0-20298 GCA_029582245.1 Solanum etuberosum | reverse complement strand
CCCCCCCCCCCCCCCCCCCCCCCCCCCCCCCCCCCCCCCCCCCCCCCCCCCCCCCCCCCCCCCCCCCCCCCCCCCCCCCCCCCCCCCCCCCCCCCCCCCCCCCGTATAACAGCTTTACTTTTCACCTAATTTTAGAATGCAAAACAAACGAAGATATTAGCAGCCAGAAACCAAAAGCCTCACCTCTTACCACATGTATACTTTGGGCACTCTTAGGATCCCATATCCTCAGTGTCGCATCATCAGACCCAGTACAAATTAATTTACCTGAGAAAGCATATATAAGAAACATAAGTTCAGTTCTACTCAACCGGAGGAAAACACTAGAAATTTTACAAGAGAAACAAGGATGTACCATCTGGAGTGAAATCACCACAGGTTACACTACCAGCATGACCTAAAAACGTGTTCATGAAAGCATTGGTATCAGCATTCCACATCCAAATAGAAGAATCCTCTGAACCTGCCAACACCACATGTCCTCTCAGATGCCACCTGACCCACTGAGCAACTTCACAGTTCATGATTGATCTCAAATTGTTACAGAAAATTGGATTTTTTACGCATGAGAAAATGTTTCACCTCTATTCCCTTTTCAGGACCTTCAAGTGTGCCCTTCAGACCACCTGAAGTAATGTCCCATACTCTTATATTCCCATCAAGGCACCCAGAAGCAAGCAACTGACCATCAGAACTAAAAGCCAAACTTGATACAGAATCTGTGTGACCTGCACCATATCTCAAAGAGTTTAAATTAATAAGTGTATGAATAAGACTCATCTAATTAGTGATACAAAACTTGTTAGTCATGACTCAATTACCTTGCAACTCAAAAGCAAAATCACCTTGACCAATCTTCCACATAAATCCTCTATCATCTCCACCACCAGTTACCACCAAACTGGCATCTGTTGGGCTGCAGGTAACAGTGTATAGTTCACCTATAAAGAGGAAACGGTACTGAAACGATTAAATTATAAGGGAAACAGTAGGCACCACAACAAACTAATTATAGACTGCCCAAACAGGACTCATTGACATTAATTAACTCATTGCTACACCTTACTATTAACTACTACAATACCCATGAAAAACACATTTATACTTCCATATTTTGAAACCACTGTGTCAATGAGGTAAATAAAACCATCTTGTGAGAAGTAGGTTTCACCAACATCAGATGCAATTTTTTTTATAAGGTAAATAGTTAAGGTGATGTGTGGGAAATTACTGTACACAAATACCAAAACGAGGACCAACATCTGATGCAAATCTTGCTTATTTATATTTTCCGATTAAGTTCTCATCAGAATATGAAAAGCTACCGCAGTTTAGCTAGAATCATATCATATTTTGTTCTTTTTCATGTTTTGATCAAGTACTTTGTTCACTTCTATTGAAATATGTTGTTTTCCAAAAACAATAGAACTCTCCAGACGAAATCATGTTGATATAGTTGGCTATAAACCTGATCCTAATTTTTATTAATTTGGAAAAAGTTGAATCTTGTCCTCCGAGAACAATCTCGTTCCAAGAAAGGCCAAGATTAACCTAGCCCATTTCCCAATTTCATATACCACGTATGAAACTAGTTTGGTATTAAGCTTTGGAATCTGGTGTCTAGTGAAAACAATCTCGTTCCAAGAAAGGCCAATGTTAACTAACATAGTCCATTTTCCAATTTCATATTCCGCGTATAAAACTTGGTTGATTTTAAGCTTTGAAATCTGGTTTCTAGTTTCTACAATACTATTACACCACGATCCATATGCGTCTTTAGCAATACTCCCTGTATCTCATTTTGTGTGATTTTTTTAACAGGGCACAACGTTTAGAAGGGAAAGAACGACGTTTGAAATTTGTAGTCTAAAACAAGCCATGGAATTTGTGTGGTCAAATTATCTCATTATGGATAAAACAGGAAGTTTAGAGTTAAATTGTTTCTAAATATTGAAAGATATCACTCTCTTTTGGGACAGAGGGTAGTCTGTATGCTCCACCATGACCACTTGTTTTTTCTTTCATCATGGGATATTTCTCTTAGTACTTGTTCATTTTCAAGCTTGCCTGTTGGATAAATTAGCTTTGCTTATTTGACTGAAGATTCCATAATGCATCTTCCAATGAAATATCAAATATAAGTCCCTTATCTCAAGCACCATCAATCAAAAGAAATATCAACTCTAAGCATACAATTGACCTGACTAAAGGTAGAGGCGGATGCAAGATTTGAACTTTCTGGTTTGAAATGGCATTGAACTCGTTGACTATTTGTGTTACTGGATAAAGAATTTAATACTTGTCCCTATTCAGTATTTTTCTTAACACATATACAGGATCCGATTTAAAGCTACTACGTTCGAGGAACTTGTAGATTCTACTATGCATCCACCTCCACTGCAAAGGCAAAGTTCCCCCTATTTAGTAAGCTAAAAGACCTAGCAGTAACCCACACAGAATGGCCAGGCTTTCTTCATTCATGTCTATAATTGTGAACTCATTAAAACACCAGGCGAACTTCAGCTTTTAACTACAGCACAATTGAAATGGAAGTTGCAACTGAATAGTATATCAACTGAGAGCGTTCATCATTCAATATCAAATTACGTGAAAAGAATACTAAAAGAAGTACAATACCAGTATGGCCTGTGAACGTATGAAGGGAATCATCAGCTTCATCTGAAAACCATTATCCCAAATATCCATATCAGTATGCTAATTAACAAAGAACAAATTTTGAACTTAACATCCCACCCCCCAAAAAAAACAAATCACCCCAACCACAAAATAAGTAACCCAAAGTACAAACCCAAAACTACAGCAATAATTAAATCTTGCAAAGCGTGCAGTTGCAGTAAAATACAGTAGCAATATGAATAACCAAGATATAAGAAAGGCATAATACATAAACAAACACTCAAATTTGGCCTCATTGACATGTAAACACTCCAATTTTGAGTATACACATCTAGATACCTCAACCCGTCTCCACTATGTTAAGTTAAACACTCAAACTTACCAAATGCTCATCTAGACACCTCCAAAATTTATGTGTCACATTGGCATTAGGTGTCCGACACAGTAAGGACAAGTTGGAGTGTTTAGTTGCCCGCTGAGACGGTTAAATGTGCACTCTGAAGTAATTGAGTCGAATAGAAAGCTAAAAGCTTAATTTTTTTTAAAAAGTTTCTACAAGTAACAGAGCCAAACCGAGTTACCTATGAATTCTCCTCCTCCTTGTTCATCTTCTTCATCATCGTCATCAGCATCAACAAGCTCTGCAACCATAAATTAAAGATATTCTCTAATTTTGTAATTGGACACAAATCTAACTTCAAATAAGCAAATAAATGAGGATTTTGGGGGAAAAAAGATTGGATTTTTTTCCTACCTTCTTCATCAACATTGATTTCTTCAATGATATCACTATCCTCTAAAAAGACCTCATGTTCGTGTTCATCGTCCTCGTGGTGGGGTGATGGAGCGTTCATGATTACCCACAAGACGTCGTCGTATGTACGTGAACGGCTGCAACTGCGGCGGCGCGGCGGAAGAAAAGCGGTGGGTGTCTGGGAATTGGGGGTTTAAGGAGGGTATTAATATTCTATTTATATGATATAGTTTAAATTTTAATTTTTTAAAATGTTAATTTTTTATCTAGTTTTTAATTGTGTAAATTATATATATTTAAATTTAAATGCAAATTAAAATACTATGTCATATAAATTAGAACGTATAATTTTTTAAAATAATTGGAAAAATTTCAATCAAATACTCTTTTCGTCCACTTTTAATTATTATGTTGTATTTTTCAAAAGTCAAATTAACTAATTTTCGAGGTTAAATTAATTTACTTTAACTTGATATTTTAAGCAAAAAATTTAAATATTTAAAAATTATATGAAAAATATTATAAATTGTAATTTTTTTCCTATAAATACGATAAAAAAATACATAAAGTGTTAGTCAAAATTGTTATGGACGAGGGCGTAGCATATAATCATCTAGTTTTTAGTATTAAGCCATTTTAAGACTAAATTAATTTTGCTAATGATGAATCTAACCTTTAGTTTAAGTAAAAAAGCCCTTGGGTTCAATTTCTCTAAGAATCCTTTAATGGCGGTCAATCGAGCCTTCAAGTTCAATACAGCTCGCAACTCATCGAGCTTAATCTCATGGATTCCGGTAATCACCTTTCTCTCTATCGAATTTATTTAAAAAGCATTGTTAACTGACAAATAATTCATTTTTTTTGCAGACCGGTAAGATCCAGCAAACAGTAGCCAATTCTGTACAACTCACCGGAATCGGTCTTCATTCCGGCAAGCTTTCTACCGTCACAATTTTTCCGGGGTTAGCCGGAATGGGTAGGTACTTCAAATTCCGTTCAAATGTCATTCCTGCTTCTACTGATTACGTCAAGGAGTCTCCATTGTGTACTACATTGTGTAAAGATGGACATTCTATTAATACCGTTGAACACTTGCTTTCTGCTTTGGAGGCTACCGGCGTTGATAATTGCAGTATGCAAATCGAAACCTCTAATACTCACGATTTATCAATTGAGGTACTGTTTTTAACACTAGCAGCTTTATTATATATTTTAGCAAGCAATATTACTTCCATTTCCATTTTAAGAGATTTTATAATTGGAGGTTAGAAGGATAGACTTTGCCTGAGCACAATACACAAAATAGGCACAACACAACACAACAATCCCACAAGTGGGTTTTGGGGAGGGTAGAGTGTAAGCAAGCTCAAGTGCAACAATTTCAGGTATAAAGAAGAAGAAAATATACCAACGAATAAGAGAAGCAGTGCAAAGCATACAAGAAAAGAATATGAACAACAAAAAATAATGCAGTAGCCGAAACACAATAAACAGATGATGATAGATATCGAAAACTAGAACTATAAGAATACGGCTAGTACAACGACAAACACCAACAAGCGTGAACTCTCGAAAGCAAGGCAATACTCCACTACCTACTAACCTTCTAGCCTAATCCGCGACCTCCACACAAAATAGGCATAAACCTATTTTGTTCTCACAAGGGATCCCAACTTAATCCAGTGTTGGGCTGCTTCGCCAATACTGGTCAAGGCCAGTCATAACAAACAACACATCCGACCCCAATAGGAACCTTGTCCTCAAGGTTTGAGTAGTACAAAATTGATATCATAGTGATGATTCTCATTGGAGCTATGAAGGAAGCTATACTAATTACCTACAGCAGGTTAGAAGTTGGAGTAGGGGGGATTTCCTTACAAATTTACCAATGAGCATTACAGTACTCCAAATTCTACTGAGAGCAGGGAGACTTCAATCTTCCGCTTTTAGGAGATTAAGTGACTCAAAAAAACACAATCCCAACAATGTAGATATGTGATATAACACTCACTAGCAACTTCGTATGCCCTTTTGGTGCAATATAGCCCTTTGTTACTACATACTCCTTGCAAGCTAGTTTTATCCCTATGAAGAGATATGTCAAAGACCCAAGCTACACTATTTCTTGAATTGGCCTCCTCATTTTGAGATCCCAAGGGTGTATCCAAATTCCAAGTGTAATTAATCGAAACCACCAATTTAGGCAGACTCAAAATGCAGTCCATGGCGTTTGTCCAATGAAGGTTTTGTTCAATTCCTTCTCTGTGAATTTGGCCAGCAGCATCTAGAACAACAACTAGTGCATCATCAAAGACGTCAGCGGTTATATTGCTGTAAAGACATCATCAAAGATTAGTGCATCATCAATAATCATTAAGCACTTCAAATTTAATAAATTCAACAATCTTAGGCGAACACATTGTGAGCACTGTAAAGTCAAGTTTTTGTTGAAATGATCTTTTTACTACAGTCAAGAGCAGCATACTGAAACAGAGCAGCCCACAAATATCAATCTCTGCCTCTGACATGACCACGCTAGAGACCAAATAATAGGAAGAAATTGCATATGCCTCACGCATTGGGCCAAACAAGAGTGATATATGGCATTGCGACCGCAATGTATCTGAAACATCTCTTTCTAGTGTTAATGCCTATGCAAAGTCATTTTCAGGTGAGTGCAAACCAAAACAAGAAAATGCTGAACCTTCACTATCAAATGGTGTCCAAAGACCGTTATCATAACATCTTGCTATTGACATGCCATTAAAATAATAGTCTGTCAAATAGCTTCCAAGTAATGCACCTTATGTTCATCAGGCAATCGAAGAGCATAGCAAAGCGTGTCTTTCTCCAAGGGAATACAGTCACCCTTGCTGTCAACTCTATTCGAGCCATGGACTCGGAACATATTCCTGGATTCCAATTAGTTAGTTCTTGCTTGGGAGCAAGCAGATAGTGTATTCTGAATGTTATCCAGGTGACGACGCATTTGAGAGAAATTCTCATCCATTTGCAACAATAGATTAGTAACAGGAGACAATCCAAGTTTTGTAACAATTTGTCTGGTGTAATGGCAAGCCAATTTCTCTGTGAAATGCTTCCAATCATAGAACTGCTTATCCGTCAAGTATTCTGAAGCATTGTGTTTGTTGTAGTACTAGCCTTATTCATGTAGTTTTATGTTTTTGATATTTGTTACCTTTTGTTGTTTATTATGTCTAGGTTATCGCACTATTTTATTGTTGTTACTGTTCCTTTTCTGAATGCTTTGGACTACATTCCTTACTAATTGCCATGTTTTCTTCACTGCAGTTCTTCCCCTTTTTTCTTACTAATAGTATTCCTGGTTAGTACTTGCTTAGTATCTTCTACTTCATCCATTGCTACATGTTTTTTTTTGTTGTCAATCTTGCCACTTTTCTGTCATTATTTTTTATTATATACTTTTTTCCTTTCTAGTCTGTCTTGATTTCCCATTTTAGTTGTTGTGTATCTTGCTAGGGTACTGTCATATTTTCTTGCAAACATGCTTTGTTTTTCTTTCATTTGAGTCGAGTGTCTATCGGAAATAGCCTCTCTACCCTACAAAGGTAGAAGTAAGGTCTGTGTACATCCTACCCTCCCTAGACCCCACTTGAGGGATTATACTGGGTATGCTGTTGTTGTTGAGTCGAGGGTTCTTCAGAAATAGCCTCTCTACCTCCCCGAGGTAGGCTTAAGATTTGCCTGCACCCTACCCTCCCAAATCCCACTTGTGGAATTTCAATGGGTGTGTTGTTGTTGATGGAGCTTGAGCATTTACTGATGTGTGAGTGAGAGATTTGAGAAATATCTATTGGGCTGGGTCCACTCATATAAGGGGTGCTAATTAATCTGTTAGCTCATTAGTTTGTCCTTCTCCTAAATCTTAGCCTATAATCTATAAATACACCATTATGAGTGTTGGAAGAACAAGGATTTTCCACATTATTATGACGGCTAGGGTTAGCTATCCAAAACAGAAAACGCTCTGCATCTATTGAGGATATCTAGGTTATGGCGACTGGCAAAAGGAAGTTCATCTGCTTTATTGAGGATTCCCAACTGCTGGTGACACGAGTCATGGTTGCTGTAGATCCGCTTCCGCTTTGGAGAAACCTATAAGTCCTTCTAACTAATATTATAATTCAAATACTACAAGGATTTTAATGGAATCTCCTTTCAAAACGGAATCTTCAGGTCTGTTTAACTTGGCTGGCAAAACTGAGGGTTCTATAGCTTATTGTAAAACAAGACAGGGCAACTATACTTTTAGAAGAAATTGTCAGGATTAGGAGATTGATAGACTATTCTTTTTTAGTATGAAAGTGTTAAGTGTTCAAGGACCTCCTACTATGAGGACCTGATTTATGAGATGCTGGTGCAAGCAAATGTGGTACTTCTTCAGTCAGCTCCTACCATGATTTATCACAAACATAGGTGATCCCCTATAGTATTGGCCTTGGGTGATGCTGAAACACGAGTCACGTAAATATTTAGAAAAAGGGGTATGTTCATGCGCAATCGATGTTGTATATGCCAAAGATAGAATACAGACAATTTCTCATTGTGATGTGATAACACAACACCTCTTGGAACATACCCCTCATAATGTGTGATGTTAAGTGAGTAATTCCAAGATCTTTGAATGAGGCTCTTTGAAGCTGGCCAGGAAGGACTATCGATAAACAGGTTATAAAGATTGGAAACACTTGTATTTTTTTTTTGTAAGCTCATTGTACCATAGTCTGCACCTTCTTGGTGCTTCTTCTATTTTAATGAGATTGTTGAATTACTTAAAGAAGATTAAGTTGTGGTTGTATTAGTCTAAATCCATTAACAATAATTTGATGGTAAAATTTCCTTATTTTGACCACCAAAGTCAACTTTGGGTGGTAAATTTGGAAGACGGAGTATTTATAGGTCAGAATTACATACCTATATTAAAAAAAAATATAGGTTATCCAGATAACTCAGGGGCTACAATTTTGCTTTTAACTTATACATTTTTTTCTTTTCGCAGTCTTAGCAATTACTCATGAAAATTCTGGTGTGCAAATATCTTTATTTGACTAGATGAAGGGCAGTATCAAAAATAATATTTGGATAGCAGAATTAGTAATTGTTGAACTAAACAAACTGAGACAGGTTCCTATTCTGGATGGATCAGCAACAGAATGGGTGGACGCAATTGAAGAAGCTGGGCTGAAGGCAGCATTAGATCGTAGCGGTAATAGCTGTGAGAAATTAGCTCCTGTTCTTAGAGAACCTGTTACTGTATGGAAAAATGATTCTTTTATAGCTGCATTCCCTTATTCAGAGGTCAAGATTACCTATGGCATCGACTTTCCACAGGTAAATTTCTGGGAGTTTGTCTGCTATGCTGTTCTTTGGTTTTGTGCACATCGATAGACAATGGTTTGAAAATCTTCATGCATTTAGCTGATTGCTGTAATTTCCTGACATAGTGTAGGTTTTTTTTTGCTTATATCCTTTATTGAATTTGAACTCGTGGCTGTGAAACCTGTGCTAAACTTGGCCGTCTGGTGAGCATCAATTGATTGTGTGGCAAACAGCTTCATGGTCAAGACCACTATTAATTAACTGAGACCATAGGTGGAGCATTTTCTTTCAGCTAAAAACTATGACATGCTGAGTTACCAAGATTAGGCAAATTATTTTTTATCAAAAAGTCTGTTAAACGGATTCCATTGGCTTGACTGCCTGTAGGCACCCGAAATTGGCTGTCAGTGGTTCTCTTCAACCTGTCTGGATAAAAATTTCTTTGCCAAAGAACTAGCTTCTGCAAGAACCTTTTGCATTTATGAACAGGTAACTTCCAATCTTCTTATTTAAAATGTTATATCAGCTCTTTTTTTTTTCTGTATTAGAACTTCACTATGAGATTACGATCTAGCTTTGGCGACAAGAAGCACTTTCTAATAGTTTATCCATGATGGACTTATTTCTGATATGCCATCTGTGGACTAAGCAAAGAGATAGTATGTTTGTTTGACGTGTTTTTTACTTTGGTACCTGGTCAATGAAATTACTAATGTAGTCCTGAGAGGTTCTTTTTAGTAAATATATGTTACATCATGATTTAAAGATGACCTGTAAATGAATTTGAATCCTTGAAATATGTAATAGCACTGATAGTCGGATATTTCGTCTTGTTTATAGAAGAGTGTCATGGTTGAGCGTCTTGTGACATCCCAAAATGGGACCTCATGGATCCTTTTTCAGCACTTGAGCTGTCTTGGAGGTGTTCAAAAATAAGTCTGTAAAAGAAAAACTTGACATCCTGAGTTGTGTTTCATGATGTAAAATCATTGTGAATTGACTTCGCTCAATTCCTGCTTTCTCCTCTCACATTTATTTCTTTTGTCAAAGAAATAGACCTTGGGTCTAACTCAACCCCAAGAGCTAGCTCAAGAGGTGAGGATTGCCAAGACCATATAAAGAGACCAAGTAACCCTATCAAGACCGATGTGGGACTCAACACCCCCCGGCATGCCCAGGACTGGACATCCAGAGCTTGGACAATATAAGATGGAGGTCCAACATCGGGTAAACAATGACTTGGATGGGCCAGACTCTAATACCATGTTAAAGAAATAAATGTTGGGTCTAACTCAACCTCGAAAGCTAACTCAAGAGGTGAGGTTTGTCCAAGATCAACCTTCATCAGTAGTTACGGAGTCCAACATAACTGATGACTCATCATTCATGTTGTTATGTTTATGACATATTTATAGTATTAATGCTGAATTAATATCCAGGTTGAACAACTACGCAAATCAGGAGTTATCAAGGGGGGTTCCGCCAAAAACGCTATTGTTTGTAGGTTAGAGATACTTCTTTTTAATTTTATTTGGAAGAATGCTGGAGAATATAATTAGGTAACATCTATGCTTTATCCAACTTTTTGGAAGCTTAAGATATATTTGATTGGGAATAAGTAGTATCACCTAAGGATGCATGGCATGTCTCATTGTAGCTTTAACAGATATAACATGCCTGCTAGGGTGCTACTCCATATGAAAATTCACCACCACTAACAATATGAGCGCATTATGTTTTCTACAAGATGTATTTTCTTGATTTCAACCTCACGTATGATATCTCCTCTTCTACAGTGAAAGTAGAGGCTGGCTGAATCCACCGCTGCGTTTTAGTGATGAACCTTGCAGACACAAGGTTTTAGATCTTATAGGTGATCTTTCTCTTTTGGCGCACGGTGGTAACCAAGGGCTTCCTGTGGCACACATTATTGTTTATAAGGTTTGTTTCTTTGTCTTTCAATTATTTAGTTTTTCTGTTTAATGGTGGTGGACCATAGAAAGGATTGTCTAGCACAAAATGTGACCTTCTCTTTGCCTCTGTCTGACCTCTTGTTTAAGCCTTATTCTCACGTCTGCTTTCTTACGGAGATTTGAGCTTTCTATATTGGCATGGGGAGCTTTCTAATGTCATTGCTTACTATTACACAGTATAGCAAAGGTTGTTAGTTCTGCTTCAGTAGGGATGTGTTACAATTTGGTAATAATTTTTTAATTGATAAAATTGAGCTGCTCATGTA
This sequence comes from Solanum etuberosum, assembly GCA_029582245.1. Taxonomy (NCBI): domain Eukaryota; kingdom Viridiplantae; phylum Streptophyta; class Magnoliopsida; order Solanales; family Solanaceae; genus Solanum; species Solanum etuberosum. Next base: position 9,307 of record JAJONR010012906.1, on the reverse strand, counting down.
CACAGGGTGGACATGCACTGCATGTGAATTTCGCTCGCCGCTTATTGGGAATCAACTGAGCTAGATTTGGTTCTCAAGCTATTGTTGTTCTTCGAGTCCTGCAACTAGTTGGCTATTTGTGAACCAGAGTTACTTGACCCAAGTTTTGACAACTAAAATGCTAATGGACTTTGGCAAAAGGACTCATGAGTCGATATTCGGGATGTTCTATCATTGATGTGGGTCCTTCACTATCATTAAATCGATGTGGATCGCCTTGTGAAATAGCCATTGAACTTTTCAGGCATTTGTAATTCGTGGTCTAATTAGACAACACCTAGCTTCGAGAAAAAGAGCTGATTGTTGGAAATCTTATTTTTCCAACACTGATTGTATGGGTGATGCCCATACTGATATTTTTAGTCTAAAACTTGACAACCTATGACCAAGTGAAAAAAATATATATTCTAAAATAGAGGCTGAAAGTGCTTGTTAAGTTAACAATTTGGTTAGAGGAAAACAGTTTTATTTGTACTATCTTATTAAAGTTTTGTACTTATATAAGTTCTTTTTGTTTGGGTATTTGAACAAAAAAATCATCTGTGGTTGTTATTAGATCATCTTTGTAAGTATGTCGACAACATATTGGTTTAATTTGCTACGTTCTTTTCATTATTTATTTATTTGGGAAACCCCAATGGTGAAAACTTGGAAGACAACAAATGAATAGGCAATAGAAGAATGAAAAGAAAAAGATTTTGAAACTACGTATAAAAATGCATGAAAAGAATGTGCAAGAGGTTCAATGCATTAAGCTTTTGCTACGTAGAGACTAGAGTCTGTGGAAGGATAGGATCATATCGAGTTTATTATACTCAATTGTATTATATTACTGCAGGAGGTTGTTTTTACAATTTAATCAATCTATGATCTCCTAGTCACAATATAACAACTCTTATTGTCGCACCCCAATTTCCAATCTCACGTCATAATGAAAGAGGAAAGTAAAAAGCTTTATAAGACATAGTTCAAATTCACATGAGAAAAATACTTTTGCGACACAATGTGGCGTAACCCGTGAGAGCAGGCCGAGAAGGATTATTGAGTTTCTAGGTTGACAAACTCCTCAAGATGAGATGCAATGAATATCTTAGGTGAATCTCACATTGGAATATGAGAGGAGATCAAAGGATTTATGAAACATAACTCAAATTTGCATGCATGATTTTCGAACTCGATGTGATGTTTAGCTTACAAGACAAATCTATGTGGATCTAGACCCAAAGAAAGCAATAAGGACTTGGGCTTTGACATCTTCCTACTCTGCAATAAGGACTTGGGCTTTGACATCTTCCTACTCTATAACACAAACACTACAATAAATAAAGGATTTTGCTTTTCGATGTATTACATTTAGAGACAATAATAAATATGAGTATTTATAACTAGCACTCTATATAAATGCCGCTAAAAACTTTACCGAGTCTGGATACAATGACTTTAACTCAATTATCGCTAAATACTTTTACATTTATAAATATTATCACTAAAAGAAAAATCTATTACCGCTAAACATCTCTTTTAAACATCTCTTTTATTATACTGAAAGTTTAGGTTAATTCCTTAAGGTCTTGTACTTTTATATTGCATCTTGTATTGAGCATAGCTTATAGTACAACTCTATTCTAATTCACATGTAATCTTGTCTATAAGAATCAATTATGGACAAGTCTAAATAACTATTTTTTCACGTGTCTTTGTTACACAACATTATGATAGGATTATAATTTCTATAGTAATTTATAATATCAATTGGATTTACAAAATATTTATAAATATTTCATAAATTTTTAAAAATCTATAAGATACGAAGAAAAGTAGCTTATGTGAATCCATATGTTAACCTCCTGAATTGGAACCGAATTCTGTCAAATTAGGTTTTGGGTCTAGTTTAGACCTCTAAAATTAATTCAAAGGAAAGAGGAATGTCCAAACTATGTAAGGAACCTAGGGTTCTCATCTCGGTCCAATGTGAAATTATTCTCATCAACATTTCCTTTACGTTTAAATCCAAATATTCTTTAGCTGAGATTGTACTGTCCGATCCAAAACATAGCATTAAAGTATCGGGAGTATATTCATAACCTCCGCATGTTCTGGAGGCCCACTCTGAATTCAATAGATCTGACTCTAATATCATATTAAATTAGGTTTTGAGTCTTATTCCGGTTACATTTTTATTTTGGTCAATAATACAGGCTGACAATGCTGGATGTTTCCATTTCATTGTGTTTCTTGTGACTTGTGTCATTTTCATGAGGAACAAAATCAAATTAGAGGATGAAAAAGAAGTTCCTATCATGCATTAAAGGAATTATTTTTTGGCATATCTCAATTATCATATGTATGGTATAAAAATAGATGCTTCTATTAGTTAGTTTTTGTAATTAACAGTAAAGTCATTTTTCTTTTGTCTTTCAAAAAATCATTTTACTTTACCGATTCCCGAAATGCCTTTCTGGATATTCCTCAATGTCCCGGCTATTCACGAAACGTGAGAAGCAGATGATTAATCATCTGTTTTCAGAAGAAATCGAAGAATTTCTTGGGAATCCTACAAGATCCGTTCGTTCTTTTTTCTCTGATAGATGGTCAGAACTTCATCTGGGTTCGAATCCTACTGAGAGGTCCACTAGAGATCAGAAATTGTTGAAGAAACAACAAGATCTTTCTTTTGTCCCTTCCAGGCGATCAGAAAAGAAAAAAATGGTTAATATACTTTAATTAGCTTTAACAGCCATCCTGCCCCAATGTACAAGCACTTAATATTATCAAGTATAAATTAAACATGATTCCTCCAATATCGGATGTTTTTGAATTTTATCGAGCTTTAATACAGAAATCAAAATACTGAGTACTTAACAAAAATCAAGCATGATTGGGTAGGTGAATAAACATATGATATATTATTAGAGTGTCTTATGTTTGGTAATTTAGTTATCCACATATATAATATAGTTTAAGGAGGCAGATTACATCCACTAACACTAATTAAAATACAAATCCTACTTTGTCTTTCAATCATATCTTTGGCCTTTCATCTATCAAATGACCAAATAGTACAAAATTAGAAGCCAATATATTTATTATATATTGGCCTAATGTCATTTTCTTAACAAACGTTTGGAATGGGGCCACTCCACAAATGCTCATTCCTCTAAATTTTTATATTTAACGATAAAAATTAAAGACCATTCCAAAATAGAAATAATTCATACAAAAACTTGTTTGGAATGATGTTGATGAGTCATAAGACTGATCGGGTCCAAAGTGCAAAGATGTTCAATTTTGGGATCATTACTTAAACCATATTCAGAATGCGTAAATTTTTCAAATATATTTACTTTAAAATAATTTTAAATATAGTATTTGAAATTTCATATGGTTGAAATTTAGGAACATATAAGTAAAGTTCAACTATTTGTATCTGAAATTAAATCATATATAGCTGAATTCGCAGGGTAAGGCGCAACCTCCCAATTCTCAATCCCGACCTACACAAGTGATTTTTTAACTCATATTTGGAAAAGTTTTGTTAGGTTCTTAGTAGCAATCATCAATCTTTTCTTATTTTACTTCACATAGCTTTTCGTCTCCTTGATGGCTGGAAGTTCTCCAGAAGTATGAAAAGCTAGAATACTTTGTACCATCCATTCTGATGTGACTGGAGTATGATTTTTTTGTCTATACATTAGATATAAATGCTTAAACTTCAACCAAATATAATTTCAAATACCACATATTTTAAAATTATTCTAAAGTAAATAGATAACATTTATATATATATAAATTATATAGCAATGTCCAAATAAATACCACATGAAATTTTCAGGACTAATCATGAATAGTTTAGAAAGTTGATCCAACAATTAATAAATACTTTTAAAATGAGTCAAAATTTGTGGCCCTCCTCAAGTGAACTTTCCTCTATTTTGGTCATACTCCTCTATCTTGGATTAGATAGTGGGCACGCAACAAACATTATTAATTAATTGTATCCTAATCTCTTGGCCCAATCATTACAAAAGAAATTGGGATGTTTGCACAAGTGACCTTCTTTTAGGTTACTATTTAAACTCTAACCTCATTAGTTAATTAAGTAGATTACATAATAGATTCACTCTCCATGTGCAATTCTTCAAAATGAAAAAGAATAAAAAAGTGATCACTAGGGATGAGGTGGGTTTGTGACTAGCCAAGCAAGAATTTAATCATGAAAGATAGTTTCCAAGAAAGATAGTTTTATGATTTCAACTAGGAGAAGACTCGATTAGGCTATTTCCAAGAAATATAGTTTCAAGTATATATGTTGGATCTTTAATCCAAAGTAGTGGAGAAATCGACGATGAAGTCGGGCATCATATTAGTGCGGCGTGGTTGAAGTATAAGCTTGTCTTCGGGGTCTTGTGTGATAAATAGATACAATCTAAACTTAAAGGTAAGTTCTACAAAATAGTTGTTAGACCGACTTTGTTGTACAGAGCGGAGTGTTGGACAACCAAGAAATTTCATATTCAGAATATGCAAGTAGCTTAAATACATATGCTAAAATGGATGTGTGGACATACTAGGAGTTATAAAATTAGGAATGAGGATTCGGAAAACGGTAGAGTGACTTCTCAGTGGTAGACAAGATGAGAGAAACAAAGGTTGAGATGGTTTGAATATGTGAAGAGGAGAAGAGAAAATGCCACAGTGAGGAGGTGCGAGAGGTTGGATATAGTGGGTACGAGGAGAGGTAGAAGTAGGCCGAAAAAGTATTGGGGAGAGTTGATTAGGTAGGACACGACACAACTTCATCTTACCGAGGACATGCCCTGAGATATGAGGGTGTGGAGTTCACATATTAGGATAAAAGGTTAATAGGTAGTGGAGTATTGCATGTCATAGTATTAGCCATATTCTTTTAATGTATTGCTTTAGAATTCTATCAGCATTTGTTGTCTATTGTGTTTTGCTTATCACACTATCTTTGATGTTATTATTGTTTTCGTTAATTTGCTAATTAATTGTTATACATTCTTTATGTTCGTTTTTACTATTTATACCTGTTTCGATTTGTACTTGTGTCCCCCAAAAACAACCTCTCCACCATATCTATTTTGATTTGTACTTGTGTCCCCAAAAACAACTTCATCACCTCTACAAGATAGAAATAAAATCTTCATACATTCTACCTTTTCTAGATCACACTTATAAACACTTGTTAATTATTATTGTACCTTCACTATACGTCTATAATCTCATACATAAAGCGGAAGATTTTCAATAGTGCAACAAATACAATAGTAATAACATCAAAGATCGACCTCATTAAAATTTAAATAGATTTTCAAAAAGTGCAACAAATAGAATCATAATAAAATTGAAATTCAAAATCTACATACATCATATATTGTTAACTTCAACTACATCATCTAATGAAGTATCCAAACTAAACATATTCTCAAAAAGACAAGACAAATGAACAGGATATCCTGTTCTACATGCCAATGCCAATGATCTTGGAAGATCAATCATCAATCTTGTAAACTCTCTCTTCATTGCATCATAAATATAAAAATAATCATCCACTTTTTGACATTCAAAACAAGATAACACCAATTCACCAGATGGAAAATTCCCAATAGGTGTAGCTTCATAAAAATATTTCTCAACTTGACTAGACAATTTAATACTAACCTTAGTCCATTTAACATTTTGATCATCTTCCAACACCCAAAGATCCAAAATCCAAGAATCATAATCATCTTTATGTGTATAAGATAATGCTAATTTCCCTTCAAATTGACCAAATCTTCTAGTTGGAGCTATTGGTGGAGGTTTAATAATTGTGACATTTTCATGATGTACATCAAAAGAAATAATACATTCACCACTTCTTTGGTAAACAAACTTCCAAAAAATCATACCATTTACGTAGTAACTCTGTCCTCCAACATCAATAAACGTGTCATAATTGTCTGATGGAATATATTTCTCCCCTTTCCATTCCCCTTGTGATATGGAACATGTTTCCAACGTGAGGATATCGTAGAATAGTTTATACTCATCGTTATGACAAATTTTGAGCAATTTGTACACATTGTACATTGGATTAAAACCTAGTGCATACCAAATATTACGATATTCGGATTGCGAATTTGAAGAGGGAAGGTTCATAATTTCACAAGTAGATATATTAAAAAGTGAAACTCGATGGCCTGTGTATAGACAAGCAAGTCCATTTACGATTGGAGTAATGTTTTCGTACTCTAAATAAGGCAAACTTAATTGTTGAACAAATGTTTCCTGCATAAAAGAATCAACAAAATGAGAAAAATAGATTAGTGTTTGTACGTTTATCCTTCAAATTGTTGATGTGTGACAATATGTAATAATGAAGAATAACACAATTTATAATGTGTGGCATTATGTAACAATAAAGAACAATACAGTCTATAATTATTGATGTGTGACGGTAGACATTGAAATTTTGTAGGACTCTACAAGACGTGTTCAATTTGAGTTGGGATTTGTAAGGTGTGTTCAATTTCAATTAGAATTCATGGAGGTTATTCAACCCAAAATCCTGCCTATATAAAGGGTACTATATTCCCTTGAAAAGGCATCTCATATATCTCGAATAGTCCACAAAAGTCATGGAATATTCGTATAGAGGTCAAATTTAAATCATCTTAGTTCAAGAAATACGCGACTAACGGCCCTCGAATCATGGATAAATTTTAGGAGAGTAGAATCAAGGGAGGAACAGAATTGTACCCGCAATAATTATCAATAAAATATTCATGTTTCTTCAGATTTTATTTGTGGTTTATTTATTTTTCATATGTTTAAAATTTGTTGCGACATTATGTAACAATGAAAAACGACACAATCTATTCAACATTGTATTCATTAAAACAATACGATACAACCATTAAAACAGAGTTTTACTTAATTTAATTACTTCCAAAAAGATGCTTATCTCAAAGTTACTGTACTAACACGATCTATACATGAATGATAGTTTTTCATGACCTTAATTTTTCAGAAAAAAAACGTTTAAAAGTCTAAGTGAAAAATTAGATAACGAATAATAAAATACAATACGTCAAAAAGGAGATATTAGAGTATATTAAACATCAGTCATAAATATATACATTAACAAAGTGTGTTAAAAGATATTGGTTAATTATCATTAGATCCAATTTCGCTATAGACTTCAGGGACATTTACAAAAAATACTAATTGTGTTAATTAATTAACGTTAAAGATCAATTTTTTATATAATGTGGCATGACATGTGTGTGTGAGTGTGGATATATGTACTGCAACGAATTTGCAAATAGCTAGGTATTTTTATCATATATAATAAGATATGTACAAACAAGACTAAATATGATTTCAAATACGATAAAATTCAACATACTCACCACATTCAAATCCTAAATTTACTCGTGTTGAAAATAGACGGGGGCACGGATGGGGGAGCAATAGAGGCCCTTTTGGGGGACGGAACGAGTGTCATTGGACGTTATATTAACGAGTATGCGACCATAAGGCCTATGTTGATAAATCATGGAAGACCATGAAGTTGATACACATTTAAATCTATTCAAAGATTTAATGGGAAGCAAACTTATAACTTGGAACACAATTTCTAATGGAATTTCTTTTAACTTTCTCCATTATAATTCTAATATATTTTGGGTATCTAGGTTTATTTATAGGTATAATATAATATAACTAGGGATCTCAAGAGGCGGTTTAATTAACTTTTTAGTGGAAAATACTCGAAGCAGAGGATGTGACAGAAATTGCAGCAATGTGACAGAAATTGTAGCAATTGTAGCGACTGCGGCTATCCTAGGGTTCTAAAAATAAAAATAAGATGGGTACTTTTTATGAAGGAATTAGTGTTATTTTTTGTGAAATTTTATAAAGAAAAAATGGAAGCTCAAAAAATCACTAGAAAACTAGCTATTCTTTAGCCATTTTATTTGGCATGATATATGGTCGATTCGATTATCATTTTTATCCTAAAAATTACTAGCATTTTGCACTGCCTTTTTTTCTTGGAGAACAAGTTTTTTCTCCTTTAACTTTATTGTATAATTTTATTTTATATCATTGAGAATGAAAAATCTTTCTAATTTTAGATCTTTTATGGTATATAATTCAAATAAGAAAATAATTTATACAAGGTAGAATTTTAATTGATTTTAAACTTCTATATATTAGGACTTCAAATAGAGTGAAAATAAGGAATAAATTTTTTAGTTGATTTCAAAACTTAAATATGAGTAGAAAAATAACTTGAATTATAATTTTGTCCAATTGAAAAACGATTGAATAGTATTAACGTTTAAATTTTGTAACTTCAAGACCTAAAATATCAACAAACTGAATTTGAAAAAATATACATACTAATAAAAATAGGATTTAAGTCTTGTAACTTCAAAACCTAAGATATTAATAAAATAAACTTGAAAAAATATACGTACTAATAAAGTTACGGTTTAGGTCTTGAAAAAATGTATGTACTAATAAATTTAAGATTTACCTCTTATAACTTCAAGACCTAAAATAACAACAAAATAGAGTTTAAAAAATGTACGTACTAATAAGATTACGAGTTAGGTCTTAAATAAAGTACGTACCAATGGTTTAAGTCTTATAACTTCAAGATCCAGCAAAATGAACATCAAACATAACATATTAATTAACAAAATAATAATTTAACAAAGAAAAAAAAATAAAACCACTGCAAAAAATTATCGAATTAGATAATCAACACAAACTAAAATGGACGAAAAACCCATAAAACATCTAAACCTAAACTACAAAAAGATTACATGGACTTATAAACCTAAACTACAAAAAAATAAAAAATAAATTCAAGAACCTTTTTTATTATCTACATATAGGCTATTGCTTAATTATTTTGTTTGATGTGATGGATAAAGCCCGTAAAGGGTGTTAATCTCGGGATAAATTTTAAGTAGCCTCTAATTTCTTGTTTGATTGCAAAGCTTGGGATAACTTATCCCTCCACTTGGGTGGTATAGTAATCCTGGGATAACTTATCCCGGAATAAAATATATAATTGACTAATATATCCCTTTAAACTCTATTTATACCTCATTTTTCACATTTATGTATCAACCTCCTTAATCTTAAATAATTCTTTTACAAAAAAATAACTTATTACTAAAAAAAAACATGTAATACAAAATTATATATAACTTATTATAAATTTGATTTCTTACTAAACAAAAATATTAGC
>JAJONR010012905.1:0-22374 GCA_029582245.1 Solanum etuberosum | reverse complement strand
ACAAGTGTGTCTTGAGGTTACTTAGGAGTATAGTGCTCACATGATATGAAGGTCTAGGTGTAGACTATGCCATGAACATGATGTATCTTCTATGCTCAGGAACTATGTCTTATGTTGACTTATGCTTATATGATGCTTATTTTGGAGATTATGCTTATGACTATGTTATTGTCTCTTATGCTTATGTCTCATGTTGACTAACCATTTTGAGATGCTCTTATAATGTTATGCTAGCTATCATATTTAGTACTTTTGTACTAACGCATACTCTTGCCTACATTCTAATCAAATGTAGGGTTATTTGAGGTCCATTCTCGAGGATAGGTTTCTAAGGAGCAAGAAGTTGAAGACTTGGTGAGTCCTCATAGTATCGAGGATAAAGCCACCATTTCCTTTATGTCTTTTCTTATGTTTGAGACTATTGTATGGGCTGTGTCCCAAGAGTTTATTCAAAGTTGTATGAGATGGTTTGAGACAAAGTATAGTAAGACTTCCGCTTGCGTTTTATAAAGACTTCGATTGTATGGATAAAGTTTTTAAAATTTCTGTACTTTTCTATTATCTTATGTTATGATATGCTAAAGGCTTGTACAAGACCCCTTCGGGGTCAAGTACGCCATGTTACATCTAGGGTGTACCCCTGGGTCGTGACAGTTATTCTGATGTCGGATTTACCTAAATTATCGTGTGCTCCTAATCTTCCAAAGTTTGCCAGCCTAGAAGCATTGTTAGGGGCGCTCATGGTACAATATAAACTACTATTAATAATTTCGATTCGATACATAAATTTATTATTTTAAAAAATATTATATCATTATCATGTTAAATTATGATTCAATATTTTTAAATTCATTGGCAAAGTACAGTACAATAAGCGGTGTAGCCATGTGTTCCCAAAGAAAAAAGAAAAGATCTTTGAAAAATGAATTCTTATGTCGCTTGCTGATTTCTCTTCTTCTTTATTGGTTGTCACTCTTGATTAGTACGTAGGCTTCTCTAATATTTACGAATAATAAAGAATAATGACTTCGATTATTCAAAAAATATCTTCAACATCATATTAAATATTAATACTTTACCCATACCTAAATATTTGAGAAAAGCAAAAACAATTTCCTTTCATTAACTAATATAAAAAAAAAAATCAATCATGATAAACAATTATTATAAATTTTACGTGATCTATAAGTAAGAAACAAAATATATACAACTATAACAATAGAAGAAATCATAAATATAAAAATAATAAAAAGAGATATCCAAAATAAATATAAAAATTAAAAAAATAAAAGATATCCAAAATTATATTACTGAAACAAATACATTATGATGACATTCAAAATATGGTCAAATGTATATGTTACAATATAATTTTAAATTCAAAATGTATAATCAAAATAGGAACTTGATATTGTCTCTTTTCCATTTTATAACACTCTTCCTTTTCGTAAAGTAATATATAGGTAGAAAAGAATGAACTTTCTTATATTGAAAAAAATAATACTTACGTACGACTTAGATATTTATTCTAGATTATTATAATTTGTAACATGCTCTTATAATAATATTAATATCATAAATTCTTATGATACTTTTAATTAGTATGTGTCAAAAGAAATTCTTCTATCTAGTCAAACATCACTTTATCAAGAGAAAAAATTTAAAAATAATTTTAAACTATCCAAAATTAAATAAAAATATTTTTAGTTAATAGTTTATTCTAAAAATATTCTTAAAGTCAATAGTTTGGTCCAAAAATACATTCATTGTCAAAAATTTGGTTCAAAATACCTTTATTGTTACTTAATAGGTCAAACGTGCCTTTCCCTAATAAATATATATTATTTCTGTTAACCACATTTTATTTCTAATAAAAATATTACTTTTAAAGAAACCTATTCATATTCCTTTTTAAAAATCACTTTAACTAATGAGTAAATAGAAAGTCATTTATTTTTCCTTCTTTTATTCATTTAATCAATTGATATAGAGTAACTATGTATATCTTTTTAATTGATAATATAGGTCATATTTATGTAAGATCGTAGTAACTCATAATTTTAGTTTCATTTCGATAACGATAAATGAATATTCTTATAAAATTACAAATTTATATTTCTTAATCTTTTCTGAATTGAAGTAAAATATAAAAGAGTATTTTTATCCATTAAGTAAATATAGAGACATTTTGAATTGAACTATTAACGAGATATTTTTAAACCAAATTATTAACAAAATATAATCTTATTCAGTTTCACATATTTTGAAGATATTTTTTGTTCTTTTCCATTTTATTAATAATACAGAAAAGGTGTATTTGCCCCCATCAAATGTGGCGTAGACTGTTCAAATCTTCAAATGGGCATCAATAAACAAAAAAGGAAAACAGAAAAGAGAAGAAGAAGAAGAAGAAGACGAATTTCCAGTTTATGTTCCATATAATAAGTATATAATTCTATTTTTAAGATTCTATTCCCCTTTTTATCTATATTTGTTTAGAATAATGACGTTCCAAACATAAAAGAGTCGTCTCTCATCTTTCATACTAGATACACAAGTCGTGCAAGCATAACTCTAATATAATATATTTTATTTTATTTTCAATTTATACGATATAGATAAAATTTAGAAAGTCGTTCAATATTTTATATGTTAATTCTGGTTTATAGTACTTTTTATCAAATTTATAAAAGAGATGTACTATTATTTTTGTCCTAATTTATGTGGCACAGATAGAATTGTCAACCAATTTATTTATATGTCTTTTAAATATTTTTAAGTTATTAATTATTTGTGATTTATAATATCTTTTACGTCATTTTCAAATAATATATGTTATTTCCTCTGTTCTAAATTATGTGGCACTAGATAAAATTTCGTTTTAATATTCAACCAAATTTTTATGTCCTTTAAATATTTTAAACTGTTAATTATTAGAATTCATAATATTAACACAATTTTCAAATATATAACAAACTGAACAAAAAAAACTAAAAAAATTCATAAATATTCTCAATCTAGAAGCAGACACATCAAACAGAGAGAGGCTTGTGCTTCTTGTAGCTTCTGTGTAGTAGTAATAAGATTGTATAAAAAAGAATTAGTATGCAAAAAAAAATTAGCCAAACCAAAGTCGATGTTTTTAGTTCTCTCATTGTGGAATGAGATTATATTCCATGTTCCTGTCTTCACAAAACTCAAAATAACAAATAAAATTATAGGAATAATTATTTGTTTACACTAACTATATCGATATTATACATATTTAAATTCCCTAATGGCTTCCCAACCATTCCAATGGCACTATGCTGAGTTCGAAGACGGAAACTACGAAATCCATGGCGATGCTTTCTTCTTAATCATCCTTCTCATTGTCGTAATTCTTTTACTTACCATTCTTATCCTCTACGCTCGTTGCATATGCCATTGTCAAGGCCGGCCCAGGGTCGCTCCTCCCTCTCACGCGCCGCCGCAGTCACTACTTTCTCATCGAGGTCTGCACCCAACTTGTATCAGTAAATTGCCGATTACCTTATACGGAACTAACATTGGTGAAGCAGAGTGTTGTATATGTCTAGGTGTTTTTCAAGATGGCGATAAACTGAAAATTTTGCCGGTTTGTCACCATTGTTTTCATTCGGAATGTGTGGATAAGTGGCTCACAACTCGGTCTACTTGCCCGCTCTGTCGTCCTGAACTCCGATTCGACTCACTTGTTTGACGTCTATGTCAATGTGTAGATTATAGTTCTATACCACAAATTTCTTTTTGTCTTTTTGACTAGACACAGAATTTAAGAAAGAAAGGTAAACTTTTAAAATTTATAATTTAAAATAAATGATAGATATTTGTGTGGCAGTAAATCATTTCGAATTTTAAAGTTAAATTATTATTTAATATGAAAATGTGGAACTGATTAAAAAAGAAAGTAAGTTATATAAATTAGGACAAAGAAATACGTTTTATCTTTTCAAAAATTGGATAAATCATTTTGTGTGTGTTGTTATTCCTAAATACCCTTGACTAAAATTTTCGGCAATAGTGCGCGCAGCTCCAAATAAAATATAGCAGACGATTTGAGTGACTTGTAAAATTCACTCTAATCAATCTAGAAAGTATTTCTCGTCGAAATTTATATATGATGGAGATATAGATATCTAATTTTGACTAGAAAAACAATTCTTGTTTTTAAAAGTCCTAGATTAATAACTTATGGATATTGTATAAATAGTGTAGAATTGTTATATGATGTATAACTATATATCATAGATGTATATATATTCATATACTATTTATACAAGATTTTTTTTCAATCCAGACCAATGCAAATCTCCTCTAAACAACCTCAAATTTTTTATATGAGTTCTTCTCAATGTTTCAAGTCTTTTACAATTCACGTTTTGCAGCACATCAAATTTTAAAATTGAGCTTTGAAGAAGTTTTAATAATTGAAAATGGAGTCTTTCAATTTTGACCAACTCAAGTCTCTTCTAAATAGTCTCAAGTTTAGATGTGAGCTCTTCTCAATGTTTTGATGATAACTTAGTTTCATCACCATACTGCACTTATGTTTATAGGCTTTCAATACTGTACTTATATTTAGTCTTCTTGCATTTTGAACGCAAGTGAAGAAGCTCAGAACTATGAACTGAGCAGTAACTGCTCTTGGGAGTAATTCTCATTGATTGAGCTCAAAAGGCTAATTGTTACAATGTTGATGGAGCTATTTATAGATTCTATCTTCTAACTAACTTGAAAGGAATTAGTTATAACAAACAATACAAAAGGTCTATTCTACCCTTGATCATCTAGTGACATAACTAACTATTTAACTATCCTATTATCATATCTCATCACTCCCCTTCAAGTTAGGTAGGGCAAAGCTGTTCAAGACACCTAACTTGGATAAGAGATATTCATGTTGATGTTTTGATAATCCTTTTGTCAATACATCTGCAGGTTGTTCTTGTGTAGAAAGGCAGTTAACTTTGATCAAGCCTTGTTGCAGTCTTTCCCTTATAAAATGACAGTCAATTTCAATATGATTTGTCCTCTCATGATATACTGGATTCGCAGCAATATGTATGGAAGCTTTACTATCACTATACACTTGCACTGGTAACTGCACTTCAGCTTTTACTTCTTTAAGTAATCCAAGTAACCATATTAACTCTGAAACAGTAGAGGCAAGGCTCTTATATTCAGCTTCAGCTGAGCTCTTGGAAACTATAGTTTGCTTCTTTGCCTTCCATGACACCAAGGAGTTACCTATCTTAACCATGTAGCCTGTTACTGATCTTCTGGTAAGTGGACAAGAAGCCCAATTTGCATCACAAAATGCAGTGACTACTTCATGAGAGGAGCTGGAAAATGCAAGCCTTGTCCAGGTTGCCTTTTAAATATCTCACTATTCTTAAAGCAGCATCCATGTGTGACTTCTTTGGCTGTTGTAAGAACTGACTCAGGTTTTGTGCGCTGAAAGACAAGTCTGATCTTGTCATGTTTAGATACAATAATTTCCCAATTAACTTTTGATACATTGTCTGATCTACTAGAGGATCTTCAAGAGCTCAATGTCTTTTCTCATGTTCATCATATTGTTTTGAGGTTAGTTTAACATTAACATCAATAGGAGTCTCTGCAGGCTTAGCTGCTGACATCCCAACCTCAACTATAAGTTCTAAAGCATACTTTCTTTGGTGCATCAATATACCCTCTGCTGACCAAGTAAACTCAATGCCTTGGAAATATTTAAGCTCACCTAGGTCCTTCATTTTAAAGGCCTGTTATAATTCCAGCTTTGTCTTTTCTATTAACTTCAGACTTCTGCCAGTAATCATCATATCATCTACATACACCAACACCACAATGATACCTGCTTCTGACTTATTAACAAACAAGGAATGATCATACAGACTCTGTTTGAATTTGAGAGCAATAAGGGCTTCAGTCAGCTTATGGTTCCACTGCCTTGGAGCCTTTTTTAACCCATACAATGACTTTGTTAGTCTACTTACTTTCTCCCCTTGACTGGCAAAGCCTTGAGGGAGATGCATATAAATCTCATCTTCAAGAGCACCCTGCAAGAAAGCATTGAAGATATCCATTTGATGGATGTGCCAGTGTCTTGAAGCTGCTAAAGACACTATTGATCTCACAGTCACCATCTTCACAACAGGTGAAAATGTCTCTTGATAATCTATTCCTTCCAGCTGACTATATCCCTTAGCAACTAACCTTGCTTTGAATCTTTATATCTCTCCTGTAGACTTGTATTTAATTTTGTAAACCCACCTGCAGCCAATAGGTTTCTTTCCTGGTGGTAGATCAGTTACCACCCAAGTCTTATTACTTTCAAGTGCCTGAATCTCAGCCTTCATAGCATCTACCCACCTGTTATCTTTCAAAGCCTCTGAGTAGGTTGTAGGCTCTTTAATAGAAGATGTAGCAGCAATATAGGACTGATAAGTAGGAGAAAGATAGTTGTAGCTGATATAGTTGCACATTGGATACTTCACCTCTGTATGTATATTTAAGGAGACAAAATCCTGGAGCCATGGAGGTGTATGTTTGGTCCTGGTAGATCTTCTAGGATCAGCTGGTATAACAACTTCTGTAACTTCGTGAACTGGTTCCTCAACTATATCAGATTCAGAAACCTCTGAAGGAACAACATCAGCATCTGGCAACACAGATGAAACTTCAGGAGAAATCAGTTCAGTATTGATAGGACTAGGTGCTTCAAAGGTCTGAGTATTAGAGTGTTCAAACAAGACAATTGAGTCTAGCAGTGGATCCTGAAATAAGGAATGTCTGACACTCATCTTGGTTTGTGAGAAAGGGAGTAGATCCTCTCTAAATATAACATCTCTGCTAACAAAGAATGTTTTAGCAGTGAGATCAAATAAGATATAACCTTTTTGTGTCTCTGAATAGTTTGCTAAATTCCGAATTTGGATGAAGAATTATGTCCGTTTGAGTGCAGCCTCTCTAGTTAAGGCATTTCATCCATTTTAAGGGTATTTTAGTCTTTTCCTTACCTCCACTAGGCCTAAGCGTTTTTATCACCCAAATAGGGGTCTAAACTGATTGAGATCAGTTTCATTCATTCTTAAATGCTTAGGGTTAAGAGAAGGGTTTCAAGAGGAGAAAAAGAAGAAGGTTTCAAGCGTTCATTCAAGATTTGTGAATTTTCGCCAAGAACTTAGTTCTTTCGAGGTCTGTAACTTTTAATAGTGTTGGGTTTGTTCGCCCTCACACCAATCATGTGATTTTCATTCATAAATTCGTCCTTGAAGTTGATGGATTGAGTTCTTGAGGTTTTAAGCTTCATTCTTTAACAATGGAGCCTTGTTGAGTTCTTGAGGTGAGGGTTTTGCGAATGAGTGTTGTTCTTGATGGAATTTGAGTGGGTTTTCGATGAATTGTGTTGGGTTTATGAATCCAAATGAGATTGGGAGGAAACTATTCGATTCTAGATGAGTTAGGTCTTGAATTAAAGCAAGAAAATTCGTCAAAAATCTAGGCATGGGTGTGGGGCGGCGCGCCACCACTACGTCAAAACTACTGCCCAATAGTTTGGGGATTGGCGTGGCGCGCCACTCAGTGCACCCCAAACACTATTCAGTAGTTTTGGGGCTGGCGCCCCGCGTCACTCAGTGCGCCAGGGTCGCCAGGTCCCTTACCCTTCCGACCTTCTTTCCGTGTGTGTTCCCTCGAATCATACCTATGTTCTCTCCTTGATATCCACACCTAAAGTCTTCATAAATCCTTGAGAGATCATACATATCTTAAACACATCTCTAAATTTACATTTTCAAATCAAGGTAAAGTTAAGAGGAAAGTTCAAGAAATTCATTTCGAGTCATTTTGAGAAGTCTTTTGCAACTGTCTATAACATGTTTTAAGACTTGAGTAAATGAGTATGACAATGAGGAGATTTGAGTTCATGTTTCAAAATGAGTATAAGGGAACTAAGTATTCCTAAGTATGTAATACTTTTACATTTAAAAGAGAGAAACACCAATTTCTAAATGAGTTTATGATGAGTCTTGAGTATTACCTCTTTTAAGAGGATCTTTTGAGCAATTATCTCAAATTGAGGAAGAGTTATGTTTTTAAAATATATGAGCATGAGTTATATATTATTGGGAGTAGTACTGAGCACCGATATGGGGATGAGTTCAGATAACTCAAAATCCTCATAAACCATGTATGCCAACATGGGTAAATGATCACACTTTTCGGATGATTCCTTATTGCTTTTAAGCATAGCTTAGTGGATCCACTTAGTTAAGGATGTTTTATACCCCGGCAAGGTATAAGACAGTTCTCGCAGTGTTGGCGAGACGTTGTATCATCACGTAGCTCATAGTGATGGTTGTTGGTTAGAGAATCTCCAAAATAAAAGTAAAGAGTTTACTATTGTATTTTTATACATTTTGAGTTATTGTCTACTGTTTTGAAAACTTTATATACTGCATCCTTTATTGTTACTTTCATATTGGAGTTGAGTTGAGTTGAAGTGAGTATGTCTTCCCGAGTAATCAGTTCAGTTATATATATATATATATATATATATATATATATATGTTTCAGTTTTCCCCTTACATTCTCGTACATTCAATGTATAGACGTCATTCGACCTACATCTTTTCATGATGCAGATACAGGTGTTCAGGGTCATCAATAGGCGCTTCGTTGATCTCATTGCATTACATCTAGCTTTGGTGAGCCTCCTTGCTTTCTAGAGGGTTCCACATTTAGGTTTTAGTAGTGTTTAGGATGTCGTGGGTCTTGTCCCGACTTCCATCATAGTATTTAGAGGCTTCATAGACAGTAGTAGTTGAAGAGTCTTTTTTCCATTTCCCTTGTTGATGTTTTAAGACTTTGAGTTGAACACTTATGTTCATTGGAGTATTTTTGAGTTAAACTACTTTACTTATGAGACCTTATGAGTTAATATGTGCAATTGAGTTCCTATGTTGTTGAGTAAGTCTTCCGCTGAGTATTGAGCCAGGCCAAGGGTTCGCTTGGGGACCAGTAATGATTCTCGAGTGTCGGTCACATCCAGGGTGTAGGCTCGAGGCGTGACAACTTCCATACAATCTCTCATAAGGAGATTGATAGTTAAGTACATGACTAGGAACTCTATTAATGAGATAGGCTACAGCTAGTACACAGTGTCCCCAATACTTCAATGGAATTTTTCCCTGAAATCTTACTGCCCTTGTTACTTCTAGTAAGTGCCTATGCTTCCTCTCAGCTACCCCATTTTACTGAGGAGTATAAGGACAAGATCTTTGATGAATAATACCCAATTCCTGAAACATGGTGGTGCATACTGAGTTTACAAACTCAGTACCATTGTCAGACCTTATCACTTTGACCTGTTTAGCAAATTGGTTCTTAACATACTGCAGAAACACCTTCAATGACACACACACATCAAACTTGTGTTTAAGTAAAATAGCCAAGTCATTCTGGAAAAATCATTAACAGTTGTAAGGAAGTACTTGTTGCCATCAAAAGTAGATGTATTGTATGGACCCCAAAGATCAACATGAATCAAGTCAAAGCTGTTACAACTCTTGATGCTACTAGAAGAGAAAGTAAGTCTAGTTTGTTTTGCATAGGGACATACTAAACATTTGGAAACTTTACACATACTATTGATATTAAAATCAAACATTTTAGCTAGTACTATAGATGACACATGTCCTAGCCTTTGATGCCACAATTCCATATTTGAGGATACTTGAGCTACTGTCAATGCAATATTCTTTTCATCACTGCCATGTCCTTGAGTATACAGACACCCTGCTTCCTTACCAACCACTTTCACCTTCCCACTGTAAAGTTCCTAGAGAATACAAAAATTAGGGAAGGTAACTGAGCAACCAAGTTCCTTTGTCAATTTACTTACAGACATCAAGTTATACTTGAATTCAGGTAAGTAAAATACATTGGAAATAACACTCCTATCTGTTAAGGCACAAGATTCAACATGAGTGACCTGAGTAGTACCTCCATTAGGGAGATATACAATCTTAGGAATCTGTAATTTTGATACAGACCCTTTTATAAACATATCCATTTGAGAAACCATGTGGTTTTTTGCACCAGAATCCACACTTTATTATTCTCAGAAACAAAAAAGGCCTTATCTCATCACATTTTTTCTACTTTGAATGATTCATGATGCTCCTTAGCCTACTTTGAATAGAGTCTGGGGAAGTTCCGAAAAGTTTACACAAATTTCTTTTCAAAGATTCAAGATATTCAAGATATTCTTCATTTTGTGGTTAAAGACAACACATTTTACTTCAAAAGTAGATACAACTGCGTTCCCCCTAGGAAGGACTCGTGCAAACTCATTTAAATTAGAAAAAAAAAAAAACCCTTCTAAAAATAAGTCATGAAAAAGTAGATGATCAACAAATGAAGGTGATTTTGTCTTGTATTTTGGCCCAGCAATGATTCATCACTAACTTGCGACCTGTCATGCATGTAGTGATCCCATAGGATTCAAGCTGGTTTGCGACATTACAAATCTTACCAGATTTTAGATTTCAGATACATGTATTTGACGCGTCGAGATATTTAAATACATTTATTTCATCATTTCAAATTTTGTAAGAAAAGACTTATACTCGACGTAAAAGAATTGTTTGTATCATGTGAAAAGATTATATTAAAGTATATATAACTAGCTACTATTGTTGACTAGTAGATTTTTATAAAATTGTGTGTATTTAAAAATATGTAATCACAAGTAATTATTTATAAAAGACACATGAAGACAGAGGCGAATTTAAAGGCAAAAAATAGGGCATCGAAATCCATGGTCTCTTCGTAAAACTAGATATTTAATGTATATATTTTCTAAAATTTGTATAATATTATATTCTGACACCCGTACTATAAGAAGTCTAACTGGTCCATATAGTTAAATGTTGAGCTTTTGACCTTGAGGACTTAAGGATCAATTCCCACTTAGTACATTTTTCCTGGTGCACCATGTTCGGATCAATTCCCACTTAATACATTTTTTTTTGGTGCATTCATGTTCGAAAAATCCTAGATTCGCCTCTGCATGAAAATATACTATTTATTAATGCACAGCCTTTAGGATAATCAGATACCTTATTTATAAACTATAATTTGTTTATTTAGTAAAATTTGTATAAAAGTTGAGGAAGTTTTAATAATGTTTAAAAATTATGGAGACTTCATGTCTATATATGACAAAAATACAACCTAAAATTTCAAATCGAAAAATTCTAGATTCGCCTTTCCATGAAAATATACGATTTGTTAATGCACATTTTTTAGGATAATCTCATATCTTATTTATAAACTATAATTTGTTCATTTGGTAAAATTGTATAAAAGTTGAGGAAGTTGTAACAATTTATACAAATTGTGGAGACTTCATGTCTATATATGGAAAAAAAAAATACAACCTAAAAATTCAAATGCATGTGAAAACAAAATTTCAACTTCGAATGAGATTTCAAATTTCGATTTGAAATTATGTCAAAATAGTCATATCTTCCGTGAAATTCCATGAATAATTGGTGATTATTTTACAAAAAGATGGAAATTAAGAAAAGTGAGCAGGCAAGAAGAACCTCTGCCTCTTGCTTTTAATTCTGTAATTTGATGTAGAAGGGGATATAGCAATTCTAGAGAGGACAACTCTGAGTGATCGTTTGAGAGAATTCATGCAAACATCATTTGCAGAATTTTCATTAGGACAAAGCATAAAAACACCTTTAATTCTCCCACCCAAACTAGTTATATCAGCCCCCATCACTGTTAATTTCAGATTCTTAATTCCCCGTTGTAGCTCTGAGAATAATTCAGGTTGATCATCGCAACAAAAAGAGGCCTTAAGAAGGCACCCTTTGTTTTCTTCTTCCTCATTTAAATGCTCAATTGTTACTTCATCAATGTCAGTTGGAGTTTTTAACACTTTGCTGATTTCTGCTGTTTTGCCTTTGAGATCCTTAACATGATCAACTACACTTCCTAATAGAGCAGCCTTATCCATCTGCTTGAAAGAGGGGTCAGAGTCATTAATTCGGTAATCATGTCACATGATATTTATGTCTTCCAACTTTGAAGGTGCATAAATAGATACTTAAATTTGTATAGAGTTGAATAAGTAAACACACGTCCTACTTGGCATCTTATTTGGCAATTCATGTCCTACTACTATGCCACGTAGGATGCATATATGTCTACTTATTCAATTTTATACAAATTTAGTACACATTTGTTCTGTAGTAAAAAACTGGGATAAGTGACGTAGAAAATAAGACAAGTAATCAAATTACCTGCTATGACTAGTAACTACACTTATATTGTACTATAAATTATTTACATTGTCGATGTATAATAGAAGTTAAATCTCGAAGAATTTAGTAGCTAGATGGAATATGAGTAATTCAGTCAGTGTATGTTGTTTACCTTTTCAGAAGTAGGAATGAGTTTTCTGAGAGTAGAAAGCTGAGCATTAATTCTGTCTCTGCGTCTTTTTTCAGCTTCACTGTGGCTCCTAGTAGCACTTTCTCTTCTCTCTTGGAAGGATTCATGAGAGCATTGAATTTGAGGGAAATAACAAGGAACCTGTGGGAATAAATAAACTGAATCTTGATTCACATCACAAGTTTCAGGCCAATATTCTGAACAAAAGGAATACTCCATCAATTTTCTCTTCTTTAGTTATACTTTTTTCTATTTCTCAACTTACTCCATTATCTTTTTAAAGAAGAACATAGTAAAAGAAATTGGATGTCACTGTTGTACTTACGCGTGATGTTCAATGAGTGATGCTGATTGGTCTAATTTAACTTTTTAATTGGTCATGTGTAAATCTTATTTGGATTTTATCAATTATGACAATGTCAATTCAACAACACAATTTCTTTCCTGGATTCCTTTACTAACAGAAATCTTTGATAGATATAGGATCTTAAATGTCCAAGGCATTTGCCACTAATATATATATATAAGGTAGACGAAGAACATGGCCATTTGAAATTATGATTTTGGCACTTTAATTTATCTATTCTTTTTTATATATATAAAGTTTGAGCTAGACTTAATGATTTTTGTTTAACCAGGTGCATATGGTTTAAGATCTGCCACGAGAATTAGATTAATGGATTTTTATTAATGAATAAACATAAATCAAAATATCATGATTAATTTGTCATTATTGTATAAGGTTAAATCAAAATGTCATGATTAATTTGACATTAATGGATAAGTATAAACCACAATGTCAAAGATTAATTTTCCAAGATTCAGATTGGATAGGCAAAAGCGAGATTCACACTTGAGAATGCCTTTTTTTGCACAAAGAAATTGGCCGAGATTTTTCAACCACTCATCACTAACTAATTAAATTGTTGAGAGAAAAGTATTTGAATGTAAATTATTAATTTTATTTTTGAATTATTGACAGCTTTAAAAATATTATTTACTCGACTAACTAAATTTATATACACTTTCAATCTGTCACATGACATAACAAGTTGTCTCAATCTCTTGTAGGAGCATGAAGCTCTTAATAAAAAATCAAGAGAAATGTTGAAAATACCCCTAAACTTGACAAGAATATTTCACTCATGTTGTAAAATTAAGAATGTAATTAAGTTCAGTCAGTCAAGTAAAAGAGTGTTTTTAAGACAATCAATAGTTTGAAGATAAAACTAATAATTTGTAGAAATGTTTTCAATCTCTCTAAATTGTTAAATCAACCGTTGCTTGATGGATTTAGGGAATTAGACATGATTAAGAATAAGCAGATTAGATTATTTTCTATACTAAAAAAAATAAAAAAATAGGAAGTTTGAATAAAATTGTCCTTGCACAAGAGGACAAAAGATGTTAACTGACAATCACCCATAATTCGATGGTCACAAATAACTCTGCCTCTTGTAACTTCAACCATAAAGAGGGTATACAAGATTTGATAAGACAAGCAATCTACCATTACCCCTTCCCTTCCCTGCAACCTTATATTTACCTTATTGAATGTGTGGTCTTCGTATCTTCCTTGCTACATTTTTCCTCTAAATTTTTGGTAGGTACTTCCAAGTGCTGCTGCAATTTGCTATTTTGTTGTCATGTTTCCATTATTTCTCTTATCTTGGTCCCATTGATATGTGTTCAATTATCCTGTATTCTTGTCGGTGACACGGAGAATGTGGCGTAAGATATATATAAAATCTGTAGAGATACTCAAGTACAACGCCTACAATAGTGGTGTCTCAAACACAAATTGGATGCACATGCAAGGAAATTCAGAATGATTCTTATTCTCTCATGTAAAACGTTAATCCAAATGTAAAGATGGTTGAAAGTTATCATGAATGTGCAGACAGTCGTTGCAACGCAGTACAAGCACAAGAAGTCCTACTTGAACAAGCAAAGATACTGTACATTTAACTTGATCAATCAAAATCATAAACCAAATATAAGGCAATAAGACAGTTCCATAATATAGTGTTGAAGAGCTGCATTTTTGTATTCAACTATACACGGCCACCTGAGATCTTCGGATTCAAAAGAACCTTAAACTGGCGCAAAAAGTATAATTCTTAGCCATGATAAAGAAAGCATATGTTGTACACAAAACTCTGCTCATCTCGGGTGCTAGTGGATGGCTGCTGGCTAGACCAGTACCATGTCCTGGAAACCCAAGGAAACTGGATATACATAACCATCTACCTCAGTACTCGTTGAAATGGATAGCACCAACTTTCCACACAATGTATGTTGTAGCAAACATAACTGTGCTGATGAATACAAATGAAAATACAACAAGAAAGACATCGATTCCTCCTGGAAACTCAAAAGTCCATCCTGGTTTTGGCATCCCTCTTTTGCTATCATCAAACAGATTTGTAGGCGCCTCTGGAAGTCCAGATCTCATTTTCCCCTTCTCACTTTCTCGTAGGGCCTCAATTAGTTTGCTTCCCATCTGAGGTTTAGAGGTCTTTGATTCATTGTACCGGCTGAGAACCCTGGCTGCCCTAAGTTTCTCTCTTGCTGTCAATGGAGATCTCTTCAAGGTTGGTTTTGGACTGGAGGAAGATGCTTCCTCTTCCAAGTTCGCAGAAGTTGCAGACCCATTTGAAACTTCGGCTTCTTGCACGGCCGACTCAGTTTGACCAATGGGCTGCACTTCCCCCTCTGTTTTAGAAGATTCAAAGGATGATGTATTCACAGTTGGTGTAATAGCTTCAGAGTATGACCTTTCAGCATTTCCAGAGTCCTTATCACTAACTTCCGTTTCAAGACGATCACTTTTAGCAACTAAAAGAAAGAAATTCTGTCTAGTAACTGGCACACATCTTCTTAACCCCCGCATCTGAAAGGAAGATGGGAAGTGTGCAACCTTCTGCAGAGAGGCACTCCTAGATAGATTCCAGTAGTTTGCCTGTAGCTTTCATTGAGAAGAAACAAATAAATCACCGAGACAAATAACACCACATTCATGAATCAAGAACTGTGAGCATAACTCTCCATCTAGATAAAAATGGCAACCCTTAATCACAAACTACTTGAGGTCGCTATATGAATAATCCATATTTATTCCAGTACCTTTTGTCTTAGGATAGGACAAATTAAACTACTCTCACACACATCCCCCAAAGCTGCCATACAATCTCTAACCAAAAACTAGAAAGACTCGTGTCAAATATTGGACTTAATGTAAGTACATCAATAACGATTACTCTTAACCCCAACTAGTTAGTGTTGCCTATATGGGCATTTCACTTTTACTTTATCCTGCTATTTACTGAGCTTACATTGATTCTAGAAATTACATTCAATTGGAGACAAATTCCTTCAGGTCATTTCAGATTTACCTCGTCAATTATAACACAACTATCATGGAGTCACACTTACTTACCAGAGCATTAGAGGTCTACATAAAACATGATCAATCCATCTCAAACAACTTCCTTCTTTGTTTTCTATATGTTACTTGCACAAACTATCGGATGTAATCATTTTCAATCTTGTTTGATCTCACATCTCCTAGCATCTATGTTTTCTATGATACCTAACTAGTTGATATATTGGGCCTTAGGGGCCCACCCTTCTCTCTGATATAATATTGTTGGTTCCACCATTATATGAAACTATTCTTTTACTTTGGTAGGGTGCTCCTATCGCACACAGCTCTTATTCAAATCCTCCACTTAACCAGCGTATTTTAATTGTGTGTGTATTAATCTATCATATTGATCTCCTCAAAGACTTGAGTGTAGATATCAGAAATATTTGCATTTAGGCATCACAATATAAACTAATATCACCTGAACCTCATTCTTCAGACGTTGGCTAAACTTGTATTGCTTATTATTTATCTTACATATATTAAAATTCTTGCTCTCTGCGTTGCTTCTCCACAGTTCAAGTTTTTCTCCACTAGCGTCATCAACACAACATTGGCTACAAATAGCATACACTATGACACCATATTGTATATAATTGGCCTCATAATCCATAACTAGGATAAAGAAAAGGTATAGACTAGAGCAGTTCCTGGTGTAAAACCAAAGATATGGAAAACTCCTATATATCTCCTCCCCTTGTTCTTACATGTGTGATGGCTCCTCTGATATATCCAAAACTTATGTATATGATGGGAATTCACTTATTTTCAGCACCCACGAAAGAACTTTTCTTGACATTTTATCATATGTTGTACCTCAATGAATATCACAAGGAGATAATTCATTCTTTCATTGTGAACTTTCTTCATTTCTGAACAAAAATATAGCCTCCGCCGTGGATTTAAAAGGCACAAATCCAAACTGGTTTTCTATGACCTTTATTAATGCCCATAAGCCTATTTTCTTTCACTTTTTCCGTCCTATGACTCATTAAGTTAATAACAGACGGCTAATAGAAATTTAAGCAGATCATTTGTTCTCATATATCGAAATAAGGTACTTCATTTACACTTATTTGGCATCTTCCAACTACTAATATAACTATGAATAGCTTGATAAACCGTATTAATCCTAGCTATCAAATCATTCCCTAACCTGTATATGGACCACAAGTTTGTTAATCCTCATATTCATAGCATTTACCACTTCTGCAAATCTAATTCTAAGAGAGTAGCAAGGCTCTCTTAAACAGATGTATCCATCTTTAAAGTTGTCCTCGTGATTTGAGTTAAGCAATCGATCAAAATAGCCTCTCCGTCTCATGTCAAAACTTATTGATAATCGTCTTTAATCAATTTAAACTGACGTTAAGTCCTTACCTCTCTTTTCTCTCAATTGTAATAGTTAATAAATTTATTTTTCCCCTTCTCGTATTCCTAACTTTTGGTAAGAGAATCACTTAGGGCTTCTTCAACATCCTTTTATCTCTTTTATGCTTTTCAAAGTTCCTATACCACTCTCACTGGAAATAGCACCTAGATGTTACTCCGCCAACAGGACTAGGCCATTATTCAACCAAGCAAGTAGTACAAGAAGGTATGAAATTCGAATAAGATTATGGAATTTAGCCAAAAGCAGCATTAGAGAGAATTTCTAACAGATTCTAATCTAATAAATTGTTGCTTCTACTCCCTCTGTGCTATCAAATCACCCAGTGTAATTTAGTATCGAATGACCGCAATTAACAGTAAGTATTTCATTGAAATTAGGAGTTTGGGGTTGTAAATTTTCATTTTAAAAAAGAGCGACTATATATATTTTCCAGTACAAATACAAAATCTACAAAAAGCTAGCCACCTAACTCCGCCCCTGCATTGAAGCAATGAATTTAGAAGGAAATCATGAAAGAAAGAGAAGGAGGTGACATACGGTTGATGGAAAGCCCAGAACGGAATTCAAAGAAGTAGCCATGGACTTCCTCTTTACGGTGTGTGGTTTCTCAAAAGAGTTAAAGGCCCAACCATGAAATCTTGCAGGGTGAAGTGAGATGAGAGAAAATTTGCTGCTTTGCCTTCAGTTTCCCAAATGAATGGTGCTGCTGATAGAGAGCTGTAATTATCCTCAACTATATTGCCTTTTCTCATTTTTCAAGAGAAAATACACAAGTTAATAATCTCTGGCACTTTTGGTTAATTTAAAGTTGAAATTGTACCATAAATTTAAAAGTTTGATAATTTATGAAAGTTTAATAATAAAAACTTTTTTCTATTTCTATTATAATCTAATCAAATGAGTAAATTATGATTCATAAATAAGGTATCGGTATATTCTAAAGTACCGCATTAATAAATTGTATATATTTATGTTCTTTTTGTAAATAAATATTTGTGATTCTATGTTATTACAAACTTTCAAATATATATAATTTTACAAAGATACGATGATTAATCAAAATAGTAATTAGTTATTCTTTCATGTACAATATCGCATGAGAACCGAATCGAATTTAAGTTGTCAATTGACTAGATTATCTTTGTATGGATAGGCATATTTACTGAAAATTGGATCGAATCAAATTTAAAAATTAAACTAAATTGAACCAAACTTTAAGAAAACACTGAACTTCAAGTTAATGTTGCTAACATTTCATTTGTAAAAGGTTTAAGGCAGCTGATTTTTTGGAAGAAAATAATTACAGTGAATCCGTATTGAAGATGGATTTATCTGGATAACTTGGAAAAGAAAAAATGTGGTGTAATTTAATCAAATATTTTTTACCCTTTTAATGTTAACGCACTAAATACTTATATCTGATTTTAAAATGTGTGTTTAAATGGTATAGAAAAAATGTAGCTAGGTTAAAACTGAATAATGTTTAGACAGAGCCCCTAAAAGAATTAGAATAAATGTAAGTGATTATGCTGAGTAAATACCATCATAATATATATTATAACAGTTTCACGAGATTAGGTCACATTTACGAACTTAATATGTCGCAATATGTACTTTTTTACATATATCAAAAGACTATATCAATAAAGTGGATATATGAAGTATCAATATAAACCAAACCCAATACGTTAACGATCATTTTGAACATTTTCTCGAATAGATATATAGATGAAATTTGGAGAGTCATTCAATTTTTTCTATGGTTTTAAAATATTTGAAGTTGTAAATTATTTAGAGTAATTTACATAATTTTTAAATGATATATATTACTTCATTTGTCTCAATTTATGTAGCACAGATAGAGTTTCAAGAGACGATCAAAAAAAATTATGTCTTTAAAATATTTGAAATTATTAATTATTGTGATTTATAGTACTTTTTACATAATTTTCAAAATATATATGTTATTTTCTTTGTCCCAATTTACGTGGCACTGATAAAGTTTTGAGAGTCAATTGGATTTTTTCATATATCTTTTAAATATTTTAAGCTGTTAATTTTTGTGATTTATAGTATTGCGTTATCTTCAAATAATATGTGTTACTTCCTCGGTTCCAATTTATGTGGCACCAAAGAATTTTGAGAGTCAATCAATATTTATCTATCGTCTTTTAAATATTTTAAGTTGTTAATTATTGTGATTTGCAATATTTTTTACTAATTTTTAAATATACAAAATAAAATGAATAAAGTACATAAAACTCTCCACTAGAAGTAGGCATAGCAACAAAGAGGTGCTTACTTGTTGCTACTTCAATATAAAAATATGGTTGTGATCTCCTCCGGTAGAAAAGTCTCCAGCAACGTGAAATACTGTTACGAAAATTCAAGGTCATCATGTAACCTATCATAATCCCTCGTTAGATAAGACAACTTTTCGCCAATACAGAAACATTACATGAACTTTCATAAATGAATGAAAATAAAAATCATCATGCCACTAATAATACAAGAATTTACTAATACAGACGTCTAATATGAAATAGAAATGAGAAGTCGCACGCAGGAGCTTTGAATCAAACAAACTAAACCTAAAATGACGGAATCAACGTGGACAGGATCTACATTATATTAGAAAAGATGCAGCACGTTCTTAAATAGCATCAGACATGCAATTTGCATTATTTTGGTATTCTTATAGAAACTACACATTACACATGAAATTGAAATAGTTGAGCCAAAAGTACACACGTTATGGATTGATTGCTTTGCAGGAACCAAAATTTTGTAAAGTTGTGAACTCATCCATAAGGGTACAATGCACGCGTACTCCAAAACTAAAACCAATAAGAAGCAAAAACATTTTGTAACTCGTAAAGTATGAGAAAAAATGGAAAATTACTCAGCAAGACTCTTCCTGAAATAATGAAAAAATACAAGAAAAAAACATGATAACAAGGGCTCATCAATGGACATACATGCAGTTGTGGATAGATAAAAAGATCCCCAAAATAAAGCATTAAAATTAGATTTTATCCACAAGATGACGATCCTAGAAATACTTACAGAACTTTGGAAATTAATCCTTGAAGACCTAGAAAGTAGCACAAAATACTATATAATGCATCTCTACATGGTTCTAGATAATTGTAATATTCTCAATCTGCTGCCTAGCTGCAAAAAATTGCCTCTTCTAAAAGAATATTACAAAGGAGATATCAGCACTCTATGACACACAACAGAATGGTTATTTTATCTAGCCTCCGTTTGTGTCCGTCAGCAATCAACTGCAACCTGAAAGAATTAAGGGAAACACCCCAATTCTAACAAAAAAGAGGACCCATTTGTGTGCTTCTCTCTTGTTCTGTATGTTGTTTACACCGGTATCTGAAGTAACATTGAATTAGTAGGGACCCATGGGTGGCATACCAAATGGAGGCATTCCCATTCCGCCCATTGGAGGTGGCTGGGATGGACCAAAACCTCCTCCCATACCCGGCATTGGTGGAGCAGGCAAAGCCAGAGGCAGCAACTGTGCATACATATTCTACAACCAAAAGTGAAGAGGTTTAGAAATGGCTTATTTACACAATTAAACATTACAGGAATGTCCAATTTACCACATAAATGCATGCATTTGACGTCGCACTTATCAAAACCTTAGCAAGAACTTTTGCAATGTTGGTTATGTTTCAAACTATTGGCAGTAAACTACGAAATTACTTGCAATATAGATTACAGAATACCTGCTGCTTCATAACATCCTTCTCTTCATTCTCTTTGGCTTTTGCTTCACTTTGAGCCTCTATTTTATCTTTTATCAGCTCATCAACCTTGCCGGTATATTCACGAATAAACTACGAGAGAGAGAGAGAGAGAGAGAGAGAGGAATCAGAAATAAGTTGCAGATTACACTAGATATCAATAAGCAACAGAAAATCAGAAAACTTAAGCAGACAGCAAAACGGTTACTGCAAATGATAGAAGCTAAGAGGCAACAATGATATGTGACATGCAATGCATCTTTATATTTTTTATATTACCCACAATCATAGTGAACTATAAACGGGAAATAATGAAAAATAGGCTCCAGAAGAGATTCAATAAGAATATCATGTGAAACACACCCAAGGGGAACACGAAACCCTTTTTATTTTTCTGATAAGTACAAACAGGTTTTTCCAGAGCGAATCAGACATCCTCGCAGCCATGGCAAGGCTGCACTAGCATGCACATCCATCAGACAAGGCCTATTAAAACTTAAAAGGGCTAAATATCCACAAGGAAACGAATGCAAAAGATTTTTCTCCTTGAAAGAAAAGCGAACATAGACACAGGGTTAGGACGGAGAGTCAGTGTACCTGTAACAGATATGGGAATGCAAAGTCGATCATATTATTCATCCATGCTAGCTCAAGGGCAACATCCGGGCGAATCAAATCATAACAAACAAACAGGCATGACGCGAAGCATTCTTTCTTTCCCTGCAAGAGCAAATAGCAAGAATTCAAAGCTTTGAATCCATCAATCAATTTCATATAATATTCAAATTTTAAAAAATAACTATAACTAACAGTTTCAGATATCAATTACAAGCTAGACAAGTATAAATCAATGCAATATAAATGCACTCCAAGTTATATATAGACGTTTTCCAGACCAGAAATATCAACTTCCAAGTAAAATATGACCCACTTCTCCTGAGTCTTTCCCCAAGCAATAAATACATTGTGTCTGGCACTCCCACATTTATCTCTACTACTACCATATCCATACCATGATCTGGTTTATTCATGTTCTAAGATCTTTTCATTTTGAAGAGCTCGTTAATGACTGAACACCCCACCCCAACCCAATATGCCAAGATCTTCTTCGCCAGCAATACTGTTAACTTAGTACATTTTCTGTGGTACTTTTCTCACTTACCCTTCTCTTTAGGTTGGTTTGTTTGTCAAGAGGGGGGGGAGGGGGGGGGGGTTTGAAATACCACTGATACCTGTTCAATGAAGTAAACAAGCAACTCTTCAGCAAGTTCACGATCCCCAGATTGTGAGGCAGTCTC
>JAJONR010012904.1:0-19284 GCA_029582245.1 Solanum etuberosum | reverse complement strand
AGGGTATTTTATATGGATATGTATTCTTATAATACTCTATTCTTGTTTCTATATTATATATATCACTAATTACTGCAGAAGTTTCCCAATATATTCTATTTAATAGGTGGTCTACTTGTTGGTACTTGTTAACTTGTTCTAAAAATGTTTTAAGTTTTTTAAGTCTTTTATATTTCTTTTCATAATCTATTCGTTTTATTTGTTCGTTATTAATATTTTTATAAGTAATACTAACTTGTTTGGCGTATAAGCTTGTTTTCATATTATTAATCTAACTTTACACATATCTAAAGTAATACTAACTTTATAGCTCTGATACCATTAGCTTTACTATTACAAATGCCATGAAAACAAGCTTAACGAAGACTTCTTCATCTCACCAAAGACAGATCTGGTGAGTTCAATACATGATTGTGAAGTTTATGATGCCCTTTAATCATTTTTTTGGTGATAAATCTTCATCTTCTTGTCCCTTGAGAGTCATGATTCTAGTACCCATGCTCTTGTTGGAAGCATTCCACTTGAATATCTACTTATGTCGAGATTTCCAACAAGGTGAGTATCTGTTCTTCTCGATCCATTTCGAGCTGGTTGATTTCTTTGTTACTGTCTTCTTGCCCTGACCTGAATCTTTTATATGTTTTTCCAGAACGATATTTCTTCATCCTCCTTGTTTCTCAGCAGATTGAGCTTAGTCCAAACCTGATATCACTGCTCGAAATTCAAGAAAGATAGGTACTCTATTATTCTAGATATATTCTCCATATGGTCACAGATGCATATGCTTTGATGTTGTATTGCCGGCTAATGATACTGTGTATTCAATATTAACTTGTTTATCCACATGCTACCTTCATTGAATATGATCATGATTAGTGAAATCTCCATTTTGATACCTTCGTATCCTAAGGTTAGGCAGTTTTGCTTTATCTGTATTGATGATGCCTCTTGCCTCACTTTGTATTTCCTGAAAATTTGAGTATGTTAATCTTTGAGTACCTGCAAAACAGAAAATATGGTTAGTGAAAAAGTCTACCAATTGATTTCCTTCTCTGAATATGTGTTCCACCACCACTTTCTTATCCTCCATAAGCATCCTAATCCTCTTGAACTCCATTACTATGCTCCAAGGGATATCCCAAGTCTCATCCAGAATATTCTTCAGAGAAAGAGAATCAGTTTCAAGCGTAACAGGGAGAAGATTATGTTGTACACAGTACTCTAAACCCAGACTTAATGCCACCATTTCTACCACTAGATTAGTATCATCAAATAATCTCCTCACTTCAACATACATCAAATTCCCTTCTCCATTCCTGATACAAAAGGCCCCAGAGCTTGGACCTGGATTTCCTTTAGAAGCACCATCAGAGTTGCATTTATAAGACCCCATCATAGGAGGGTTCCACACTACAATTCTGCAACAAAGAGTGGGAGTGTACTCCCCAAAGAATTTTACCAAACCAGGCCAAGCTGTTGGTAAATATTTTAGCCAAGGGTAGTTATACTTAGCTAACATAACCAGATTTCTATTTATTTCCAATTCCATACCCACATAGGTCATTCTACCTCCATGATTTATGGTATTTCTCCTCTTCCAAATCTGCCATATGATGAATAAAGGAAGAACATTGATAAGTACCTGCAACTTAGGTGTTCTATCAGCTTTCCACCATTTTAAAACAGTATCCCTGAGTTGCAAAAAAGGACCTATAATTCCCCCTGCAGTTAAAACTTTGCACCATAATCTGTTAGCTATTGGACACTTAATCAATAAATGTTCTATTGTTTCCTATTCATTCTCATCACAACATTTATTCATCACATATCTTGATTCTCACTAGAACTTCCCCAATAGGGATTCTTTTCTTCCACAACCTCCAAAGAAAAAAAGACACTTTGAAAGGCATCCCTTTTATCACAATTGCTTGAAATCCCCTGGAACATCTCTGGGTAGTCTTAATATTTCCCAGGCAGACTTGACTATGAACTTTCCAGAAGAGTTAAGCATCCACCAGGGTTTGTCCCATTCTACTGACCCCTCTTCTACCATAAGATTATGTTGGACATGATTACAAACCTCCTTCAGAAAGAGCATAGCTATTAAGTTCGGATTCCACCTCCCATTATCGACTAATTGATTGACATCTTCAAATTGGTGAGACCCTCTATTGGATACTGGTGGATAATACTGTAGAGATCCAAGTTGTGTCCAGTTAGCATGCCCACACTTAGGCTCCCACCTAATTTCTTGGTCAACATAGTTCCTGGCTTCAATCATATATTTCCAAGTCTGAGAACCCCTTTTCCGGTCAACAATCTGAGGAGCAGATCTCTTGCAATATTTATTCCACATTGATTTTTTTGTCCTAAAAATCCACCATAGTTTAGAAAATAGTGCTTTGTAAATATCAAACAGTGATCTAAAGCCAAAACCGCCTTCTATTTTAGGCCTACAAATGTCAGTCCAAGCAACCCAATGCTTGTTTTTGTCAGCCTCCTTGAAAATCCATAGAAATCTTGCAAAGATTCTATGTAAATCATGAATGACACATTTAGGAGGAATTATAGTAGACAATAGGTATATAGGGATTCTATTCAGAACATTATTAATCAATATAGCTTTACCTCCAAAAGAAAGAATCTTCCCTTTCCAAGTCTGCAGTTTGTTGTGCACTTTCTTGATGAGATCAGAAAAATGATTTTTTCTGGCATGTCCAGTTGGACACCCTAAATACATCAAAGGAAAATTTCCCTTGGGAAATTCAATACAGTCTTCCACTTCATGTATCACAACATTAGCAGTTTTATCATAAACATAAAATGAGCTCTTCTCTTTGTTGATTTTCTACCTTGATTGTTGCTCATAGTCCTCCAATGTCTTCATCACTAGCTGCAATGAATTCTTTTCTGTACACACAAATAAGATAGTGTCATCTACATATGCTAAATGGTTAATATTATCACTCCATTTCGGCATCCCAAAGCCCTTAAAGTCCTTATTATCAAATAAAGAATTCAAAGCTCTAGCCAATACTTCAACAAATAATATAAATAGGGCAGGGGACAAAGGGTCTCCATGTTTCACCCCTCTAGTCGAGTGAAAGAATCCATAGGATTTCCCATTTATAAGAATAGTGTATTAATTACTAGCCAGGAGTCTCCAAATCATATCCACTACTAGATTATCAAACCCCATCTCTTCTAACACCTTTATAAAAAACCTCCAATCCACTCTATCATAAGCTTTGGCCATATCCAGTTTGATCACTACATTAGCAGGCTTACCTCTTTTTCGAATATCAATAATGATTTCTTGGGCAAATAAGACATTTCTGTGATATTTCTTCCCTTCACAAACTTAGACTGATTTTTAGAAATTAGCATAGGGAGATACGTCTCAATTCTGTCATGAAGCACTCTTGAGATCACCTTATTAAGAAAATTACTTAAGCTAATTGGCCTCATGTCAGTGAAAGACTGAACAAAGTCATTTTTAGGCAATACGACCAAATTAGTATGAATAATTGACTTAGATAAAGTACTCCCTGCAAAGAAAGCATTAACCATCTTTACAACATATCCACCTATAATCTCCTAGCAGCTTTGAAAAAATATACCAGTAAGCCCATCAGGGCCACTGGCACTTTCTCCATTCAATTCAAATATTACCCTCTTCACTTCCTCTTTTGTTGGTGCATTAGTAATATGCCTATTCATCTCTTCTGTAATTAGTGTAGGCACATGTCTGCTGGATCATTTTCACAAGAGAATTTCTTCTGAAAAAAGGAGATAACTTCTGTAGCTACTTGCTCATTTCCTTCTGCCCATTGCCCATCTTCTTTCATAATTCTAGATATTGAAAGTCTCTTTCTTCTCCCCTTTACTAGACTATGAAAAAATCTAGTATTCCTGTCACCTTCAGAGAACCATTGTATCCCTGCCTTTTGTCTCCAAAACTCCTCTTCAAAGTGCAAGTACCTCTTCAATTCAGCCTGGGCCTTTTGAAGAACAACTCTATTGCTTTCTGTGGGGTTCTCTTCAAAGAGATCTTCTTTGAGTCTCACTATTTCTTCTCTAATGAGCAGCTGCTTGAATATATCACCAAATCTTTTTTTGCTCCAACAAGCAAGAGCATATTTAGTATTCTTCATCTTCTACTTAATACTGATAAAAATATCTGATTCATCCTGAGCAATCCAACTATTTTTCACCACCTCCTTAAAGTCAGCCTCATCCACCCAAAATTTTAAAAATTTAAATGGTTTTCTAATATGGAGTTGTTGTCCACCACATGATAATAGTAAAGGGGCATGATTTTATCCTGTTCTAGCTAGATGCTCCATTTCCACATGACCATCCATACCTAGGAACTCTTGATTGATCAAAATTCTATCCAATTTTTTGAAGATACACTCACTATCAGCTCTACCATTCCACCAGGTGAATGGAATACCTTTGAAGTTAATGTCCATTAAGTCACAATAGTTAACACAAAATGCAAAATGTTCTACTTCACTAGAAGTAATTGGAAGCCCCGTATTTTTTCTTCATCAGACATGATGACATTAAAATCACCACCAACAATCCATAGGATTTTCATGTTGTGAGAAATAGAGTAGATATCATTCCAGAGAGTGAGCCTTTCATGATTATCACATTTGGCATAAACAACGGTAGTAATCAATGATTCTCTGGTTTCTGTAAATACAATTGTAATGTCAGTTGTTGTTCAGTGTCAGATAATACTCCAACATGAATGTGTTCCTGAATAAACACCCATATCTTTCCATTTTGATTGTAATTTGCATACTGCATGCCCAGTCTTCTCTTGTACTTATGAATAGTCCTTGCTTCTTTAAATGGTTCCATTACAGAAATTATAGCAAAATTATGATATTTGTGCAACATTTGAATTCTATGGAATGAATTTTGAGTCCCAATAGACCTCACATTCCAAAATAATGCCTTCATCATCATTTGAAGGTTGCTTTTCCTGACCTCTTAGGGTTCACCCTAGTAGGTTTATTCTCCGTCTTATTCCTTGATTTGTTGCCTTTTGTAGAAGATTGAGGTGATATACCTGCATCTTGATGCACTTTCATCTTCCTCCATATCCTCAACCATTTTTATATTCTCCTCTTCATTGTTAATATGATTTATTTGTCTTGTATTTGATGTGTGACTAAATCATGTAGAGTGCTGATTAGACTTGTTTTGTTGCAGGGAATTATTAATTGAGGATCAGTCAGCATTTTCATATTATTCCTTTGTCGAAGTACCAGATTATCATTACTTCTTGTCGGATAAGAAGATATCTCCAAACTATCATTGCCAGCAACACCTTCAAACATTTGAAGTGGTTCATGATACCTTGTATTTGCCAATATCATATCTTGTCTTTGTTGCTCCTATGTAATAATTGGTGATGATCTTTCAACTATATCAGCCTGTTTTGTTAGTGTATCTTTCATTATATCTGCTACATTTGCAGCTCCATCAACCATTTCACAATTCACCCATGTTTCTTCCTCTTTTCCTATAGGCACAACAGGCTGTTCCTTTTCCACTATTAGCCCTTGTTGCTGCTCTTCCTCTGTTTTCCTCTCCCGAAACTTTTAAATAATCATTTGTGACTTCTTATTACCTTGAGACTCTTGCATATTTGTTTTTACATCATTCCCTTTTGTCTGCTCCTCTTCTATTGTGTCCTTGCGATCAGTAAGATCTATCTCTCTACCTTCTTCACTTTTTTCTCGTAGGATATTAAATGTATTGTTAAGATATATGCCCTTTGCCGCATCTGGTTGATCCTTCTCATCATCAAGCAAATAATCACATGTCTTGATATCCTTTTTAAACCTTCTTTTCATGGGATTCCACCTCAAGTCATGAAACATTCCTCATCTAAACACTTTTTGTTTAATTTCTCCTGGTTCCTCTTCATCTTCATTCTTATTTTCTTTATTCTGCTTTGATTCAAATATTTCTCTTAATTCTGGATGTATTACTCTACAGTCCACTTCTGAATGGCCTTGGAGATTGCAGGTTTGACAGTATTTAGGCAATACGTCATACTGAACAGTAATAGCCACTATTCTAGACATACGTATTAGTCTTTTTGTCCACCACTTCAATATCCACATGACTAGGTAACTCTGTTGCCAAATAAATTTGTACCTTCACTCTCACACAACTAGGTCGAGTCTTATTGATCGTGGCATTGTCTAGCTGGATTGGCTTACCAACTGCAGCTGCAGTAGAAAATAATGATTCTTTTCCAATGAAAGTAGACAGTAGATCTGGGAATGATATCCAGGGCATTGTCTGAGTAGACTCCTCCCCAAGCTTAAATTTGGTGTCATAGATTAGAGGTCGCATTTGGTAAGCATACCCATCCTTATCTATAATATAATAAACATTCTTGGTCATTATGTGCACAAAATCCTCCATTCTATTTAATATTATCAGAATGTGTCTATTTCGCAATAGTCCAATCCTACAATCCCCTTTTATACCACATTGTTTGGGAATTTGAGTTCTCAAATCATCTAGCTCAGGCCAACCATATGAAAATTTTGCAATCACTGCTAATTGCAGATTCTCCATGATATTCATCTTCTCCACCTCCTCCTCTATCCAAGTAACACGAGGGATCCCATTTATGAAAGATACAGGCTTCATAGAAACTGGCTCCAACGAGTTGCTTTTGCTAATGTTCAAGTTATCACCTCTTATCAAATTTGCATAATTATCTTCCCCAACATTGGCTACAATTACTCTGTTTATATCTTCACAAGGCAAATTGGTAGATTCATTTATCACTGATGTAGTCTCCTTTTCATTAATTCGCTTGTGATCATCCGTAGACAACTCCATAGGCACAATAGGTAAATTGATAGGATGGGTATTTCAGCTAGGAATTTTGGTTGCAGCTGTTTTAACGGGGCTCTTAGGGTGGTAAAGATTCAGAAATTGGTCCAGGGAGGATATAGAGAATTGACCAATCACCTGGAGTGACTGGCCAGTGGCTGGAGAGGCCATTGAAATCGATAAATACTAACTAGGTTTAGGGTTTATGCATGAAAGAGAAGAAAACGTTCTCACTTGTGCGGTCATTCATATGATATTTGACTAAAAAAAAATTATGACTCACTTTTTTTTTTGAATAAATTTACTCTATTTGAAAATTAGTAGTATTTGATCGTGAAAATTCAAAATTCAATTTAAATTTGGAAAAAAGATTTATAACTTGTCTTCTAATTCATTTAAAATTAGATTTAAATTTTAAAAATAATTTATAGCTTGTTTTCTAATTTATTTTTAAAAATAATAATATATTCAAATATAAATATTACATACTTTTTTAAAAATATAATCAATTATTATAAAAAAATATTATTAAGCCTATGCACAACACGTATTATCATAACTAGTACAAGAGAAATGGAAAGATTTAATTTCTTTTAACCGGCTCCCGCTGATAAACCTAGGATAATTGGTGTGGTTGGAGGTTGGACAAAATAACATTTTTTACTAAAGTCTCATTTGTTTGTACTTAATAAGTGTCTGAATCTGAATGGTTCAAATTTCAACCCATATGGGATCGTTTGGTAGAGTATATTAAAAATAATAATGCATGCATTAGCCTTGTGTATTACTAGTACCTTATTTGGTACTCTTTTCCAACATATGTATAACTAATGCTTGCAATAGTTATACACTCTATTTTATGTTAAGGTGTGTTGCTAATACCATGGATTTCTAGGTATTAGCAATGCAATTGTTTTAAAGCATGCATGAACTCAATTAAAGACCTAATTGCCTTTCAATACCTTTTTTTAATATCTTTTTCACCATAATAGTGAAGTGTATCTTTGCAAATAATTTTTCTAATGCAATACATTCTATTTTTAATGCATCAAACCAAACAATATATGCAAATAATCTATGTATAATTAATGCAAGCATAACTAATACATGCATTGCTAATGCAAGCATTACTAATACACTCTATTTAGCATTATTTTTATATACTCTACCAAACGACCTGTTAGTATTTGTTTTTTTCTAAAAAATATCACTTAATGAATTTGAATACATCTGACCGAATCGGCCTTGTAAATGAGTCTTACAACCATTTCAACTTAAAATATACTGCTTTTATTTCTCTCTCACCGTTTTCTTCTTTCCTTTCTTAAAGCAACTTTATGCTTCCTCATCTCTTTCAACTATCAATCAATCAACCTAATATATTTTCTGTTGAATTGGTAAAGCTTTAAAACTCTGATCGGGTATTCTTGAATCCAATTCTTCATCTTTATTTTGTATTTCTAATGGTAGTGCCAATTGTGAAATTAAAGGTTCCAATTGTGAAATCCAAGTTTATTCTCCATCTTTGAGAAGCTCAGCGGCCGACTAAAATAGGAGGCACCCATAAAATTAATTGTGGATTTGAAATGTGTGATTTTTTTTCTTCGAATAATTCTTGAGATATATCTCTTTAGTCGTACTGCTATTCCTAAGATGTATTACTCCATAATACGATAGAGAAAAAGATTTTGAGTAACAATGTCTCATCATTTGACAGATAAACCTTTAAAAGTTCTTTCAACTCTTTCCAGACCAATCTTGTCAAGGACAAATCGTGAGTTTGTTCCAACTATACGTTGTAACTAAAATCATGCTCTTAGTCCTTTTATGCTTCTTTTTTCATATCGCTTCCTCTCCTTTCAATTAACATACTCCACTGCAAAATTGAGAAATATAGGGATGATGTTTAATTCTTTTTTATATGTGCAAGCATTAAAGTTACTTGTGGTTTGTTAAGTGTATATTAAATTTAATCTTCTATCCCTTTAATCTTCTCTCCCTTGATATTTGAACTTGAAACTTTGAGGTAAATTTTGAATCCCCTTAACCACCAAGTCAACCTCTAATATTGTGTTTAGAAGGTTCAAAATTGATATATATACATAAAAAGTGTTAAAACTACCTTATATATGTTGAGTAATTTTTTTCCGAGAGGATTCGGGTGAACCCCCTTAGTACTATCTGGATCCATCCCTCATTGTAATAACTGTAACACCCCATAATCTCCATATATTGGTTATATTCATATGACACTTGACATACAATTGTCATATACGTGAGGGACCAAGTTTCTTATATGAGCAGTGATAGTTTGAATTTAGATCGGAAGGTGATGTGATGCCCACACGTTTCAGTGGGTATATGTCTAAGTTAACCTCGATGGAAGTGTTTAAACTTGAAATAGTAAGGTGGCATTTGAGCTTAAAGTTCAAAGTGAAGTATTAAGCTAAAGCAAAAGGGAGTAAGATTTAAGAAATTGAATAAAATAAATGAGATGCTTGCTTGACTTAACTAAGCTAGTATATGACAAGTAGGTGCATCACCTACTTGGCTTATTGACCAGCCTAAAGAATCAAGTAGGTGGATCACCTACTAAGACTCATTTGACCAAATTATTGGGCCAAGTACACTACCACCTACTTGCATTAATTATAGCCCAAATTGAGTAGAATAGAGGGATAATTGGCAGCAAGGCCCAACAAGTGTTGAATTCCTCAAAGGCCCAAGTTAAAAGGCCAAGTAGGTGGGTCACCTACTGGACAATATATGGCCCAAAATTGGCCAAGAATGTCGGCCAATGCACCTCCCTTTTATAGGGATAACGATCAGATCTTTTGCTTCATTTTTAACTTGTAAAATTTTAAATTTATTAAGTTTCTCTATTGGTCTTTCTTGGCTTAACACAACAACCCTAAAAAACCTTAGGGTTCTTGAAGATTTTCCCCCTTTTCAAGTAAAAGTTTGAAGGAGAGTTTAAGTTCTTGAAGTACAAGTTTAGATGATAAATTTCCAGAAACTAAGGTAAGACTACTGCCAATTTTTACCTCTCTTTAAATATAGGTTTGGGGTAGAGAATTTTATATATATTTGTCAAGAACTCATGGATGGTGATGAATCCTTGAGTTTAATATTCTCCTATTATGCTGAAGGATTTTTGTGGATTGATAGTGGTTGCCTTATGTATATTGTTGTTGGGGGCAGCTTGGGTATCTTGGCAAAGGATGTATGAAGTTGTATTAATGTAAAGAAGTAGGGTGTGGTTATTCACCATTTGTGTAAGGGTTATGTGGGACTACTGTCCGTCAAGTGTTTAGCTACTTTTTTACGAGTCCCTTAATGTGATTAGATGCTAACATTAGGTTAATCATGAATTAGATTGTAGATTAACACCCCAAAAAGGAGGTTGAATCATGATAGTTGTATCGGTCAAAAAGTAAGGTATGTAAGGCTATTCGATTCCATATTCATTGGAATGAAATCTGATATTTGCGATTAATATAAACGAAGTAAATTTCCTAAGTTCTATTCCTAGTAAAGGAAACATAGTGGTAACGTATGATCTCCAATATAGCTAATAATATTTTTCCTCTCTCCCTAGTGTGTCAAATCACTTCATTAGATGTTCATTACTCCACATTTGTGTAGTTATCCTCCTTTGGGCTAGTATAGGAATGGTGTTTGCAACATCAAGCTTGGTGAATTCTCCTCTTAGTCAATTGAAGTCAATTTTGTCATTTAAGCTCATAAGTAATGCATTGATGTTACATAGCTCCTTATGTCATTGTTACTGCTTTGAAATTATTATTCTCATGTCTTCTACTACTGGTCCGTAGTTTCAAATCTCAAAAATGATCATGACCACCAAAACAACAATCTCAAAGATTAAAGAAACTAAGTGAAGCAATATGTATATTTATGGGTGGCAGCCCAAGGGCAAATGCCTAGCACGGGTCGATCCCAATTGATCTAGAAGGGTGGCAGCTCAGGGCCGAAAGCCTAGCGTGTGATGATCCCAATTTGTGTAATTATGAGGAGAACATCTGAGGGGTTAAAATGCCTAGCATGGGTCATCCTCTTCTACCGCTGATCAGCTGGTCATTTGTATCATATGCCTTATAAAGATTTTAACGCACAAAAAATTAAATAAAAGAATGTAACATACATGATCCCACAAGAGTAAAAAAGGTGGTCTTCTATTCGGATCTATGCACTTATATACTGAAACTTGATTTCATTTGAGCCCTTGTTTTACTTATGCTATCGCCTTACATATTCAGTACATTTTTTCATACTGACGTCCCTCGCGGGGGACGCTACATTTCATGCTACAGGCACAGGTAATCCATCTAGTAGACCTCCTCAGTAGGAGCGCACGACACTCAGCTGCTTTTGATAAGCTCCAGGTTGATTCAGAGCTTTACCAAGTCCTTGGTAGATTCATTTTGGTACTGTATCGTAGTTAAGGGTAAGGCGGGGTCTGTCCCGACCTAATTTAAGTTTGTCTATCGTATAGAGGCTTTGTAGACCAATCTATGAAGTGGAGTTATGTTTGGTTCCTTAACAGTTGTGGCCTCAACGGCCAAGTCATGTATATATATTTTGGTATTTTATCATTGTGGATTATGCGCATACTTGCTAGAGTTTTGTGATTGTCATAATTGTATGTATGGTAAGAACATGTTATGTGTGGGTTCTCCTAGTCCTTTATGACATCGGGTGCCTGTCTGTCTTAATGGGATTTGAGGTGTGATAAAGTGGTATCAGAGCAGGTCATCATAGGGAGTCTACAAAGCCGTGTTTCTGTAGATTCTTTCTTATGGATGTATTGTGCACCACATTTATAAACATGAGGCTACGAGACATGTGGGAGTTGTCTCTTTTCTTTCATTTCTTAAATTGTGCGATAGAGCCAGTGTTGTAGGTGGATCATATCTAACTTGTAAATTGTTTAATTATTGCAAAGATGCCGGTTACGAGAAGGATTAAAAGTATAGGTAAGCGAGTAGATGTGGCTTCTCAAGAAAGGACCAGCCAACCACCACTTAGTCAAGCTGTTCAAAGTGAGGCTCAAGATGAGTCTCTATCACAGACTTCCCTACCCCTCCATCTCCCGAAGATCTAAGGAAGGAAGCTGCACCTCAAGAACCCCATGTTAATGCTACTGAGCAAGATTTAAAAACTGCAGTCTAATTATTGACTCATATAGTTGATGACCACAGCCAAAGGCAAGAAGGTCCAGTTGTAGGCACTAGTGGTGTAGATAGAGCAGCTGGCACGGAGATACATGATTTTCTTAATTTGGACCCACCATCATTCACCGGGTCAAATCCCAATAAAGATCCACAAGACTTTATAGATCATATCCAACGCACTTTGGATGTTATGCATGTAAGTGGTAAAGAAGCATTTGATCTAGCAGCATATTGATTAAAGGGTGTGGCTATATTGTGGTATGAAGCTTGGAAGCAATATAGGGGAACATATGCACCTTCAACTATGTGGAAAGAGTTTTAAAAGGCATTCCTTGACCATTATCTACCATTGGAGATCCGAGAGACCTGTGTGGATCAGTTCTTAAATATCCACCAAGGAAATATGAGCGTGAGAGAGTATAGTCTCAAATTTAATTTCTTGGCCAGGTATGCTCCTAATTTAGTAGGTACAATAGAGGATAGAGTTCATCGATATGTGGATAGATTAGATTCATATCTGGTTAGAGATTATACCATTGATTCATTGAATAAAGATATGGATATAAAAAGGATGCAAGGTTTTGCGCAAAAGTTGGAGGATCAAAGGCAAAGAAGAAGGACACAAGAGT
This sequence comes from Solanum etuberosum, assembly GCA_029582245.1. Classification (NCBI taxonomy): domain Eukaryota; kingdom Viridiplantae; phylum Streptophyta; class Magnoliopsida; order Solanales; family Solanaceae; genus Solanum; species Solanum etuberosum. The sequence continues at coordinate 6,590 of JAJONR010012904.1, read as the reverse complement.
CAAAAATAGGGCATTCCAAGAAGGCCAGATCCATGGGGAAGTTTACGCCATACCAAGGTGAGCTTAGGCCTCGATTCTTTAATAGACCATCTAGGACATCATCTTCCTACTCTACAACTAGTGCCCCACCTCGGTTTAAAGAGTTTAGGGGCAATCAGTTTTGGAAAAGAGCAGAAAGTCAAGGTTCACGAACAACGGGGCACCAAGAGTAGGAAAATATGAGTCAATCAAGACCTCCTCGACAACCTTGTCAACAATGTGGAAGGAATAATCTAGGTGTACGTCGTTTTGGGACAGATGCTTTTTTTTGGTGTGGTACACAGGGTCATATGATGAGAAATTTCCCTCAAAGGGACATGGGTGGTAAGGCACGGCCTACTAGATCATTTGTTGCATCATCATCATCAGCGCCTTCCATAGGTAGGGGTCTACAAATTCCTATAGGTCGTGGTAGAGGTATTAGAGGAGCAACTAGTTCTAGTGGAGTACAAAATCATACAAGTGCCCTAGGGGATCGACAATATTTGGAGGCTTCACCAAATGTGGTTACAAGTACATTGTCCGTCTTTTCACATACTGTATATGCATTAATTGATCCGAGATCTACATTATCATATGTAACTCCATTGATTGCTGGGAAGTTCAAAAGAACACCAGAATTACTGGTTGAACCATTTGAAGTGTCTACGCCGGTTGGCGAGTCTATCATAGCTAGAAGGGTTTATCGTAATTGCATAGTAACTGTTTGTGATCGTGATACATTGGATGATCTTGTTGATCTAGAAATGAAATATTTTGATGTTATAATGGGTATGGATTGGTTTTCTTCTTATTATGCCACAGTAGATTGTCGAACCAAGATAATGCATTTCCATTTTCCAAAGAAGGCAATCCTTAAATGGAAAGGTAATATTGGGGCGCCAAGAGGTAAGTTAATTTCTCATCTTAAGGCAAAGAAGATGATGTCAAATGGATACATATGTCATCTGGTGAGAATGAATAATATAGATGCAGAGCCACCGACTTTTCAATCCATTCCGGTGGTAAATGAATTTCTCGATGTATTTCATGAGCATCTTCAAGTTTTACCTCCAGAATGTGAAATAGATTTTGGTATTGATGTGATTTTGGATACTCAACCTATCTCTATCCCCCCATATAGAATGGTCCCTACATAATTATGGGAGTTGAAGGAGAAATTAAAAGACTTGTTAGAAAAGGGATTCATAAGGCCTAGTATGTCCCCTTGGGGAGCACCAGTTTTATTTGTACGCAAGAAAGATGGCTCGTTGAGAATGTGTATTGACTACCGACAGTCAAATAAGGTAACTATTAAGAAAAAATATCCCCTCCCTAAAATTGATGATTTGTTTGATCAGTTACAAGGTGTTAAGTGTTTTCCAAAGATCGACTTGAGATCGGGTTATCACCAAGTAAGGGTCAAAGATCAAGATATAACCAAGACAACTTTCTGAACACGGTATGGTCATTTTGAGTTTCTAGTCATGTCATTCAGGTTAACAAATGTACCAACAACTTTTATGGATTTGATGAATAGGGTGTTCAACCCATTTCTAGATGTGTTTGTGATAGTATTCATAAATGATATTTAAGTGTATTCAAGATCAGAAGACGACCATGTTAATCACTATCAACAGGTGGTACAAATTCTTCATGATCGTAAGTTGTATGCAAAGTTCTATAAATATGAGTTTTGGTTGAAATCTGTGGCATTCTTAGGTCATATTGTATCTGATGAAGGAATAAAGGTCGATGCTCAAAAGATAGAAGCTGTGAAGAACTGGCCAAGACCTAAAACTCCTACGGAGGTTTGTAGTTTCCTTGGATTGGCAGGTTATTATAGGAGGTTTGTTGAATGATTCTCTTCTATTACTGCACCCTTAACAAAGCTAACACACAAATCAAATAAGTTTCAATGGAGCGATGCATGTGAAAGAAGCTTCCAAGAGCTAAAGAATAAATTGACTTCTACATCTATATTGGTACTTCCAGAAGGCACGGAAGAGTATGCAGTGTATTTTGATGCTTCAGGAGTGGGATTAGGATGTGTATTTATGCAACCCGGAAAAGTAATAGCTTATGCTTCGAGGTAGTTGCGGCCACATGAGAAAAATTATCCAACCCATGATCTAGAGTTAGCAGCAGTTGTATTTTCTTTGAAGATATGGCGCCACTACTTGTATGGAGTTCATGTTGACATATATACTGATCACAAGAGTTTGCAATATATCTTTAAGCAAAATGACCTAAATCTGAGGCAGTGAAGATGGCTTGAGATATTAAAAGATTATCACATTGATATCTTGTATCATCCTGGGAAAGCAAATGTAGTAGCTGATGTATTAAGTCGTTAAAAAATTGCAAGCACTTATGGGCAGTCTTTGGAAACATAAGGAATAACTAAGGATCTACCAACTAGCTAGCTTGGGGGTTCGCCTTCTTGAGTCTCCGGATGAACAGGTTGCAGAATCTTCATTAGTGGCTGAAGTGAAAGAGAAATAATATAAGGACCCTATTCTATTAAAAATTAAAGAGAATGTACATAAGGGTATGACAATAGCATTTGAGCTTACGGAAGATGAAGTACTCCAGTGCCAAAACAGATTATGTGTACCCAATATAGATGGACTAAGAAAGAGGATTATGACGGAAGCACATCATTCAAGATATTATGTCCATCCGGGGTCAACCAAAATGTATCATGAGTCGAAAGAAGTGTATTGGTGGGGTGACATGAAGAAGAACATTGTAGAATTTATGGCTCAATGCCCAAACTGTCAACAAGTTAAAGTAGAGCACCAAAAGCCCGGAGGTTATAGGTAATGTATAGAACTTCCAATTTGGAAGTGGGACATGATCAACATGGATTTTGTCACTAGTTTGCCTCGTTCATTTCAAAAGTTTGATTCTATATGGGTAATTATTGATAGACTCACCAAATCAGCGCACTTCTTGCCGGACAAGATTACTTATACAGTTGAGGAGTATGCAAGGTTGTATGTTAAAGAGATAGTTCAGCTACATGGAGTGCCAATCTCTATTATATCTAAGAGGGGAGCTCAATTCACTAAAATAATTTGGAAGTCATTTCAGAAGAGTTTGGGAACACAAGTGAATTGAAGTACAACCTTTCACCCTCAAACATACGGTCAGGCAGAACGTACAATTCAAACACATGAGGATATGCTGCGAGCTTGTATATTAGACTTCAAAGGTAGCTGGGATGATCATTTTCCACTGATCGAGTTTGCATACAACAATAGATACTATTCAAGTATCAAAATGGCACCTTATGAAGCTTTGTATAGGAGAAAATATAGATCACCAATCGTCTTGTTTGAATTGGGTGAGACTGTCGTATTTGGTCCAGATATTTTTCATCAAGCTATGGAAAAAGTCAAGGTGATACAACAACGGCTAGAAACATCTCAAAGTCGACATAAATTATATGCAGATGTTAGAAGGAGAGGACTAGAGTTTTCTATAGGAGATTGGGTGTTCTTGAAGTTGTCACAAATGAAAGGGGTAGTGAGATATGGTAAAAAGGGAAAGCTGAGTCCTCGCTATATAGAGCCATATAAGATAAATCGAAGAGTTGTCCAAGTTGCATATGAGTTAGAGCTACCTCAAGAGCTTTCAACAGTTCATCCGGTGTTTCATGTCTCAATGCTTCAGAAATGCATAGGTGACCCATATCGTATTACTCCTACTGAAGATGTACAAGTGATGAGAAATCTCACTAACGAAGAAGTACCCATTGCTATTCTGGATCGACAAGATAGAAAGTTAAGAAATGAAGAAGTAGTTTCTGTCACAGTGTTATGGAGAAACCAAAAAGTTGAAGAGGTTACATGGGAAGCGGAAGAAGCAATGAAGTCCAAGTATCCTCATTTATCTCAATCTGAAGAAAAAGGTCAAAGTGTTGAGTTGATGCATTAACAAGTAAGTATAAGTTTATATTGAATTATGTGGCTAATAATAGAATCTAACTTAAGCTTGAACTTTTATGGGAATGACTAACTATGCTAACATTCGAGGACGAACGTTCTTAAGGAGGGGAGAATGTAACACCCCGTATTTTCCATATGCTGGTTCTATTCATATGACACTTGACATACAATTGTCATATACGTGAGGGACCAAGTTTCTTATATGAGCAGTGATGGTTTGAATTTAGGTCAGAAGGTGATGTGATGCCCACACGTTTCAGCAGGTATATGTCTAAGTTAACCTCGATGGAAGTGTTTAAACTTGAAATAGTAAGGTGGCATTAGAGTTTAAAGTTCAAAGTGAAGTATTAAGTTAAAGTAAAAGGGAGTAAGATTTAGAAAATTGAATAAAATAAGTGAGTTGCTTGCTTGACTTAACTAAGCTAGTAGGTGACAAGTAGGTGCATCACCTACTTTGAGTTATTGACCAGCCAAAAGAACCAAGTAGGTGGATCACCTACTAAGACTCATTTGACCAGATTATTTGGCCAAGTACACTACCACCTACTTGCATTAATTATGGCCCAAATTGAGTAGAATAGAGGGATAATTGGCAGCATGGCCCAACAAGTGTTGAAGTCCTCAAAGGCCCAAGTTAAAAGGCCAAGTAGGTGGGTCACTTACTTGACAATATATGGCCCAAAATTCGCCAAGAAAGTTGACCAATGCACCTCCCTTTTAAAGGGATAAACATCAGATCTTTTACTTCATTTTTAACTTGTAAAATTTCAGATTTATTAAGTTTTTCTCTTGGTCTTTCTTGTCTTAACACAACAGCCCTAAAACACCTTAGGGTTCTTGAATATTGTCTCCCTTTTCAAGTAAAAGTTTGAAGGAGAGTTTAAGTTCTTAAAGTACAAGTTTAGATGATAAATTTCCAGAAACTAAGGTAAGGCTACTACCCATTTTTGCCTCTCTTTAAATACAGGTTTGGGGTGGAGAATTTTTTATATATTTTTCAAGAACTCATGGATGGTGATGAATCCTTGAGTTCAATATTCTCCTATTATGCTGAAGGATTTTTAGGGATTGATAGTGGTTGTCTTATGTATATTGTTGTTGGGGGCAGCTTGGGTATCTTGGCAAAGGATGTATGAAGTTGTATTAATGTAAAGAAGAAGGGTGTGGTGATTCACCATTTGTGTAAGGATTGTATGGGCCTACTATCCGTTAAGTGTTTAGCTACTGTTTTACGAGACCCTTAATGTGATTAGATGCTAAAATTAGTTTAATCATGAATTATATTGTAGATGTACCCCAAAAGGGAGGTTGAATCGTGATAGTTGTATTGGTCAGACAGTAAGGTATGTAAGGCTATTCGATTCCATATTCATTGGCATGAAATTTGATATCTGAGATTAAAATCAATGAAGTAAATTTTCTAAGTTCTATTCCTAGTAAAGGAAACATAGTGGTAACGTATGATCTCCAATATAGCTAATAATATTTTTTTCCCTTGATGAGTTCGAGATTTGGACTCATTTGGGATTTGTTTTGATAGTATAAGTGTCCTCAAATGTCTATTTTATGCTCTAAACTGATGTTAAAGTGTTAATTTTCACCTATGGAGGCTAAGGAGCAAGGCAAGGACATGACCGGACAAAAAGGAGCTAAAAAGCTGAAGAAGTGAAGAAAAGCGATCCTGATGATCACCAAGACCACTCGATGAACCACCGAGTGGCTCTTTAGCTCGCCTAAAGTTCCAATATGCCAGCCCTGGGGAAGAACCAAGTTGGCGACAGAAATGGGTATTCGGCGAATCACCGATCGGTTCCGCGACAACAAATTATATCGCCCAAAGTTGCAGAACGTGAAATGTTGAAGGCCCATGCAAAATGGTGATGGAACAGGACAATCGGCGGATCCCCGATCCACTCGGTGAGGCGCGACTTAATACGTCGAGTGGATTCTCAGGCAAAAATGCAGGCGACTATAAATTGGATTTCTGAAAGAATTTTTAGAATCCAGACTTGAGTCCCAAGACAGTTCTTATTCCAAAGCTTAGTTTTAGACTTTTCTTTGATTTTTGTTCTAATTTTTATTGAAATTTGGAGGATTGGAATTGAGTTTTTGAAATTACTCAATTTGGACCATTGTAAAGACTTGAGAATCTTCACCCAGATCCTGGCGAATGTATTTGGTAATCATTTTTCTATTTTTATGATGTGTAGCTAAAACCCCAATTCTTGGGGTGTGATCATGTGATTATGGGTTGAATTAGCTTATGGGTATTGCTAATTACTGATTTTAATGCTTGATTGAAATGGGTTTAATTGTTAGTTGTGTTATAATCTAAGAATTGTAGTTGCAAATGCAATTCAAACTTAGAATTCTGGGCTTGCTTGAAAAAGAGGTTTTAGAATCAAAGCTTTCAATTGATGATTGTAGTTATCGGGTTGATTTGGGTTTAGCTCGAAAGAGTAAATTCTAATCTCGATTCTACCTATCTATCTCGAGAGAGTGGATAAATTAAGGTGTGGGTTGTTCTTATTTGCTTAGCTTGTTGATGTTCGAAAGAAATCACTTGATTCGTGGTAGTTGTTTGAGAGAAAATTATCACCCTTATAGTCTAGCCTACCC
>JAJONR010012903.1:0-19505 GCA_029582245.1 Solanum etuberosum | reverse complement strand
GCCGCGCCCCCCCCCTGTATTTTTGTCATAAAATAGTGATGTATAAATAAGTAATGAATTTTTTAGGCATATCTCCACATGAAACAATACATGAATACGATTTGTTTGTGTATGTATATTCGACAAGGACAAGGTGGGGTTCGAAACCCATTGGGTTTACATTTGTATGTTTGCCCTCCTAATGGCAAAGGGACCCAAACACTTTGTCATTCTACATTCAATTCTAAATTATTATTTTTTTACACTTCAATATTTTAATAACAACAATCCTCTATAACATTTCACTATAATAAAGCGCTTTTTTTTTATATGAAATCGATCTTTCATGTTATGTTATATTATATTATATGCTTTTTATAATAATATTTCGCTATACCAGCCAAAAGATATTGGAACAAACGACACTCCTTTTGAATTTTATTTCAAGTGTAGGTTTTGGAACATTGAATTTGATTTTTATTGTGGTCAAGTTTTCTATTTGTTTGGGTGTATTTGGTAAACAATTCTTATTTTATGAGGGCCAAAAACATGGATTTCATTGCCTAAGGTTGGTTGCAAGTTTTCAGCATCAAATTAAAGTCCAAAGACTTTAATGATATTTGTTTCTATTTCCATCAATTTTGTCTCAACTTCTGCTGATTTTTTTTCTTTCAAATTAATGGATAGCACCGTTTTTATATTTTGTTTACATATGTGGCTCCAGTTGTTCACTTCTTTTGTTTTTGTTTATTTTTTATTTAAATTTTTTGTGTTTTTTTATTACGAGTAGTTTTAGTTTATCTCATAGCTCTTCTTTTTAATTTGTTTGTCATACATTTCTTTTAAGTCCGTTTTAAAAAAAATGCTGCTTTCGACTTTTCACATGACATGTTTAAGATCACAAGATTAAAGAGCGTTTTGGTACATTCAATTTAATTTGTTGCTAAAAAACTCCTAGCTAATTGAATTTTCTTATAATCTGTTGCTAATCTGTAGCTAAATAACATTAGCATAAAATTTTGGCTATTTAACTATAAATTTTGTCCGTCGTTAATTCTATATTATTTAGTAGTAGGCTGCAATAGTAATAATCGTCTTTAACCGTTCCTCAAAAAGGGAAAATTAAATTGGAGACCATCGAAGTACACTAGAACTGTAATATTTTCACCTTTGATAGGTAAATCTAAAATTTCAAATCACACATATATTCTGGGACAAAATGAACAAGACAAACTAACTTCTCTCTCAGGGTGTAACCAACACCTCTTGTAAGGAAATTTTTGCAAGTTGTTCCTCTGAAAAATAAGATGATTTTTTGGAGGTATAAATAATTCTAGATATTTATTGGAACTTTCTAGAGTGTTGTAGAAATGTGTAGATGTACTACAGAATTATATATTTGTAGTAAATTATAGAATAATTAGAAGATAACGTTATCTAGATTGTTTTTGTAGATGTATTTAGAATAGTATCTAGAACCATCCGTACAGAAGTATAAATAAGGATGACCTTGTACATTTGTAATCAACCCAAATTGAAAGTAATTCAAGAGTCTTCTTCCATAACAAATTAAATTTCTCCAACAAAATTCCCATTCTCTTTTCTAACTTCCTCTTCTTTAGTTGAATTTTTCGATTAGTTAACGATCTTGAGCTAGCAGAACGTCTCTTTAAATATATTTTTCTTCTGCTATTCTCTACAGTCCCTTTTACAAATTTGACGTTTCAAAACAAACAATTTGTTGTGCTTCTTGGTCAAGGTCAACTATGTTGATAATATAATTAATCAAGTAAATAAAAGTGTACTACACTTATTTCTAATTAGCAATTAATTTTTAGATAAAATAGTCATATGCTTTAACATGATATTAGTTAGAGCGAGCAAAGATCTTGAGTTTGATTTTCATTGTTACTCATTATAAGAAAAAAAAGTCTATGTGCTTGGCTAACAAAAAACAAACTAAGCCTACACGTAAAAAAAATATATTGAGAATATAATCAAATAAATAAAAGTGTATTCTTTCTAACTCCCGAAAGTGAATACTACAAAGGCAATTACCCAGTCTTTTCTTATGTTTCTAACATATTTGTCTTTTAGATTTATGAAGGAAACCACTAGGTACTTAATTGAACCATTCTATTAGATATAGTAAAAAGAAGTATCGTATACAAGTAAGGATGACTGAATTTGTGTAGCGGGTAATATTACATAAGGGAAGTCAGTGATCGATTTCTTTGTCAACATCTTCTCACTCAACTCTTTTAAGTATTAAATTTATGGGTACTGGCGAGGCTCCATATTGTCTAATGTAGCTCTTATCTCCTATTTGTAGTTGGTGAAATCATAATTTATTTATTTTTTACCATTCTACATTAAATTGAAAAAAACAAAGTCATTGTTACATGCATCAAAATCACTTTTAGTTAATTACATTAACTATACATAGTATGCGAAAAATAGTTTACCGTAAAATCTAAGTTGTAGTATAGAAGAATAATGTGTGTAATTTGTTAGTCTTGCAGATTATGCTAAAGAGTTTAGTACTTTAAATTATATAAATAATCAGTATGGAGAATTTTTAATACTATCGGATCACTTTAAGAATATCTATAAATAAATTTCTTAAACTATGAAATTTTTAATGTTAGAAAAATAAGACAAATTACTTACTATATATGATAAAATCTACATTGAAAATATATATATATATATATATATATAGAATTACGAAAATAACAAACTTTGACTCACATAATGCATATACAACTAATGTATTGATGTGTATGCGTCATCCACATCAGAACATCTTATATTAAGGGCCAAAACGAGGTGAGGAGTATTTAAAATAGTTTGTTTGATAAAGTTCAGATGCGCTTAAATGAAACTTCATGAAGTATAAAGATCAAAATAACATACCGTAACAAGTAAAAGAGTATATCACGTCAGTCCAAGTAAGTTAATTAAAATCATAAATAATTAACTTTAAAAGAAATAAATGAAAGGAGAAACATTATATTAACTTCTCTCACAGGGTGATTATTACACCCCTGCAACGAAAAATTTACAAAGCTTTTCATTTTTACGAATTTGACCCATAAAAAAACCAAACAATTTCATTAGCTTCATGGGTCAACGTTAGAAAATGTCAACTAAACCACAAGAAAAGAAAAAAAAACAAACAATAGAGTGAAGAAAGATAGTTGAAAAAAGAGAAGCAAGTTATATATAGTACCATATTAATTAATTGCTTCATCTTAAGCCCATCTCTCTTCACTAAAAATCATAATTAATTAACACCTAATACTACACTAATTACCCAACATGGACGATGTTAATGATTGGAAAAGGACTTCTTCACATGGAATAGTAATACCCATATAATGATCAAATCCAAATTCTTCTTCAGCACGATGGAGTAGACATTGAAATTCTGGATAACTCAAAAAAGAAATAGGTACGATGTATCGTGTTCGATTTTCTCCCACGTAAACTGCAAAATGACCTTTAGGTACGTCAATTGGAAGGCTATTTTCGTCATCGTCGTAGCTATTATTCTTCTTTCCTAAACTTGAACATCTTTTCAAGATTTGCTTCAACATTGCAGATTGTGTCAACTTGTTTGATTTTCTAATGGCCATTTTTTTTTTTTTTTTTTTTGAAAATGAAAAAAAGGTTGAGAGGTTTGACAATTGATATAATAACACTTCTTTCCTTTGAGAGCAAAGAGATGCTAAAAAATTAAAGTGAGAGTTGTGTGATAATAGATGGATATTGTGTAGGTATTTATGAAGGGAAGAGCTCAACCATGCTATTTTTTTTATTTTTTATTTTTTTCTTAAAAAAATTAAAGTGAATGGGTAGGAGGGGAAGAAGGGTTTATGTAGGGTGTAGGACCATAAGACCACATGTTGTTTTATTAGCTCTAATTATAATAATAGCAGGTGGAATATATATCCATTACTAGTATATTGGATAGAAGTTGGATAAACTAATAATTTAGATAATTCTTATATTATTAATAATGTAATTTATGTGACATTTTTTAAATTTTGGAAGTCAAACGATATTTTTTCAAATCTAGATAATCTAAATAGTTTTTAAACCTTAAGTAGCTCACTGAAGGAAGCGTGAAAGTAAGCAAGCAAAGTATCAATCCGAAATCAATAGCATGTAAGAAATAGAAAGGAGAAAACCCATCTCTTTCTAGTAGTATGTAGCTTTACTTCCTTGAATTTCTATGGAGGGCTTAGTTAGTGACTTAGTGGTGTTGAGTGACGTTTGTTAAATACCTCTCTACGATCTGTTTTAAGAGAATACTCTAGTCTATTTCTAACTAGTAATGGAAAGAGAATGTGAAATGTAGTCATGAAAGAGAATCGATTTCAAGTAACTGTAGAAATAGATTACGTAGCTCTCAAATTTTGAATGATGCCACATAATTAAGAAAAAAAAGAATATTGTACAATATTTTTACAATTGTGTATCAAGCTTGCTATATCAATACCATGTTATATTATAGGTCACATTCAGTGTATAAAACTTAAACTCCGTATATTTTTTAATTTGTAATTATGGTCAAAGATGAATTATAAGTATTCAATAATACTACTCCCTCCACTCCAAATTAATTGAATTTTTGAAACATTTTTCATTTTTCAAATTAACTTAATTGTTCAATTTTCAAGACTACTTTTAGAATGTTCGTTCAATTTTACCCTTCATTAGTTAGTATTGGAATTAGTTATTAATTAATGTTTAGTTATTTTAATTATAAATTTGATAATAATTAATAAGGGTAAAAATGGAAAGTTATGTCTAATTTATGTCTTAATCTTTTTTTCTTAAAGGATATAAAATACCTTAACAATTCAATTAATATGAAACGGAAAGAGTAGCATGTACAAGACAAAAGACATAAGATATGTCGGTGTATTTGTACTTGAAGGAGGACAAAACCCATTGGGTATGCTGCCCCTTCTTATGACAAAGCGGTCCCTTCTTATTCTATGTTTTTTTCTTCTTCCTAAAATTAATATAATCCATTGGATTATATTTCCAAGTAGGTGTTGGAACATTGTATTTGATTTTTGTTTGGTTGTATTTGACAAACAATATTTTATGATGGCCAAAAAAATGGCTTTCACTAATGAATTTTGGTCCCAAGTTTCAACATCCAAGCTTTTTAATGAATAGAGGTTCTTGTTTTTGCTTCATATATCTACTTTGTGGCTCTTGTTATTCATCTTTCATTTCTCTCTCTCTTTGATCTTTTGTGTGTTTTTTTAAAAAAAAATAATAATTTTGTATTCAAGACGATTCGACTAATCAGATTCTAAACTAAATTTCTTTATTTACGATAAGGTTTGAGTTTAAGAACGTTGATTAAAGATCACTATACACTAATAGAAAACAAGAAATTAGCTACGGACAAAATTTCATAGCTAAACATAAAATAATCCTAAGTTGATCCTATTTAGTAACGGATTAGCAAGGGCTTAGGGACTTTCGACGAATTTCCTAGCTAATTTCATATTTTCTAGTGCTGAAAAAACACAATTATCAACGAGAATATTTGTTGATCAAATCGATAGATAAATCAAATTACTAACAGATTACCAATAAAAATTAAGTTGTTGCCAAAAGGCTCGATGGTGAATTTTTGCCAACCAATTTAAAATCGTTGGTAAAATTACCAACTGAAAATTGGTTGGTGAACACCAAAATATTTTCTTGGTAATGCATGTATGAACTAATGCAAGAGAATTTAAGGAGAATATGTTTTCCTTAGCTTAATGGAGCTTGAGCACTCTCTTATTTGTGAGCGGGAGATTAGAAATAACTATTGGGCCGGATCCATCCATAAGGGGTGCTAATTAATCAATTGTTTCATTAGTTTGTCCTCTATCTTTCTTAACCATAACGCTTATGAATAAATACATCGTTATGGATGTAAGAAAAACACAGTTCATATAAAATGACGGCTTGGGTTAGTGAAACGCTTTGCATTCCTTAAGGATATTTAGGTTGTGGACAAAATAGTTAGAATTCTCGACGATCGGTAACACGCTGCGAAACCTTTCGCTATAACAAAAACTCGTAAGTCTCCTAATTTAGTATTTCCAATTCAAAATTCAAGAAATAATTAAAAGATTTCAAATATACGGACCAAAGTATCTAGTACTACTAATTTTAAGAGTATATTCATACATTATTCGTCTTTTAACTCATGTTTTCCAACGAGATTTGCTCATACATAAATTACAACCAAAAAAATATTACAAATCACAATTATTTACAAATTATAACCGTATAAATTTGTTCGAAAATTTATGCCCCCCACCAAAAAAAAAAAAAAAACTCCTTTTATCTATACAACTAATTTTAAAAAGTGAAACATATGCTTAGCAATGTTCTTTTTAACAAAAATGATCTACATAGGTTAGAAACAATGTTTAAAACTATAGATTATAATTTCTTATAACTATACTTTAACTTTCTGAAGTTTTAATTTCCAAAAAAAAAGTAAAATTATGATAAGTACGTAGTTGAATTACATTAAAGCTGTGCAGAAAAATCATGAAGGAGAAATGAGTGTACTGAGAAGTATGCATGTGCGCGACGACTTAGCAATTTTGACTCGCCCGGTGCATAATTTGTCAAATTTACGTGACACAGTTTTCGTTTTAATGAATATAAAAAGATGATATTTTTTTTATTTAGTAATAATTTAAATTTAAAAATGTTTACTTTATCTTTAATAAGATAATTTTAGTCCTATAATAGATGTTTTAAGTCATAAATTTCAAAAAAGAAATTCTTTCTTTTTAAATTTCATGTCAAATTAAACAACATCATATAATTTGAGACAAGAGATACATTCGATCTTCCCATCGTATTAAATAATCTATGAATTTACTTGTACTTTTTTAAAACTTGCAACTGTACTAATTAAGCTATTCATTTCCCAACCAATATGAGAGTTTGACCCAGTCTAACACTCCACTTGGATAATTCCACTTTATATCAACTATTTTCCCTTGTTGTTAATTATCCATCTTGATAAGCATCTGCAAAACAAAATGTGCACTGGGGTACCAAAATTAAGTCCAACCCGTCCAACTCGACCGAACCCATTAAGTTTGGGTTGGTTATTGATCTGCCCATTTGTTAGCTCAATTCATCTCAACCCAACCTATTTCAACCCATTAAAAATTGGATTGATATGTAACCCATATGATTCGTTACTAACCCAACCAATTTTGGCCAAAATAAATTTAACTCAACCCGTCCATTTGTCACCGCACACACATTCAAGTATCCAATATAATGTTGTAATTTTTCCTCAATAAAAAATGGTTAAAGAAAATAGAGGAAAAGGGAGAAGTAGGACATGAATATCGTCAGGTTAAGGTACCCACCGTCCCCAGTCATCACGAGAGATGTATTTACCAGTCAGTTTTAGGCCAAGGACAGGCGCCGATGCAGAGTTTTAGTTATACATTTATTCAAATTCAGTAACTTCAATTTGGCTTCAACAATATACACTCACACTATTTATTCAAAGGTTTTATGTATAGTGATATTTGATATTTAGATTTCGAGTGGGTTTGGTATGATATAAATTTTTCAATGTTTCATGTTTGGTTGGTTTAAATGTTTTCCAAATCAACTTATTTTTTCTCAAATTTAAGGAAAATGATTATCTCTGGAAAACATTTTTTAAAATTCTTTTTTCGACCTAATACCTCAACTTTCCACCTTAATTCAACTTTTGGGTATGGATTCTCAATACTAATTCGAAATTCGACTTCTGATTCTCGATTTGAGACACGACATATGAGTTCCGACCTCTATTCGAGACACAACTCCCAAATTCCAAGTCAGATCGGAGGCGGATCCTGATTTGAATGTTGGATCCAGGACAAGGATTCGATGTCAGATCCCGAATAAGGATTTGAGGTCGGATCCCGGATCAGGTATTGGGGTCACGTCTCGAGTCAAGTGTCGGGGTGGGGTTTTGAATCGGGTGACAGTCGGATTTCGAGTCAAGAGTACTCGAGGTCGGGATCCCAAGAGATGTTAGGTTTGGGTCCCAAACCTAACGTCAAGGTCGAATTTTGATTCGAAAGTCAGGTCCTGAATTGAGTGTCGGGGTCGAATCCCGATTCTCAAACTTTCGATTTATCTACAAGATGGCAGTATTTGCTTTTGAGCAAGATGCAATCTTTCAACTCATATCATTTGATTTTTCATCTTGTTTCTAAGTGATTTCATTGGTTTTTTTTTGTGAAATCTTAACAGTATAACTGATAATCAAACCAATAACGATCAATAATCGATAAACAATATCTTAATGATTTTACAATGATTTAGTATATCTACAAATCAATAAACAATAAATTGAACCAATAAACTTCAAAACCGAAAAGAACTGCCAGATACACAACCTAAGCAACACCATTTGCAAAACAGTAGTTATCAATTTGGACTCTGAGAGCCCATTCCAACTCCAATAATCCCATCTACGGTTCAGAGACAGATTTAGAATTTAAATTTGATGACTAACTTTTCAATATGAGTTTAGAATTGAATTTTGTCAAAGCGTTAAAAATTTTCATGTATATTTACATTACATTATGTTACATATTGAAAATATTAAATTCAGTTGAACCCATTGATCAAGGCTCCATCATATCTACATCCAACCAACCCCACCCCTCCCAAAAAGAAGGGGGTGGGGGAGGAAACCTTTGGCTCCATCATGAGAAAAGGGGGTTAGATACTAGTATCTATTTGCATGTTCTAAGGCTCAGAAAATGATCCACAGAGCTATCATTTTAATTACAGTCACTCCAGTATTTCTGTCTTCTTCTTTTGTTCCTTTTCATAAAGAAAAAACAATATACATGTATAGACCCACACCCTTTCAGTGCATCAAGAAAACACAGCATCCAGCCCTGGAAAGGCCAAAGAAAGAAAGATACTTAGATATAACTATAGCTACTTTGGGATTGCAATGTTAGTTGATTGATTGAACTTGAGAGTAGAACAAAAATGAATACTAATATTCACAATGTAGTAACAGTGATGTTTTCATCAGCAAGACGAAACATTAATAAAATTGACTCTTTTTGTCTCTTTAGTTTGTCATCTTTCTATACACCAAACTACAAAACAACTAAAAGCTCACATGCAAGAAAGAGATAGGACTAGATCCGGGTAGCTGAAAATCGAATGTATTGAAAACGAAATTGGTCAAGAGTGTCCCTGTAAGTATAATGAAAATAATAAAAGAATGAATTGATGAGAGAGGGGGATGGGGGAGAGGGATGTGTTTCCTTTGTGCACACCATAATGAGGTGATACCTAAAGCTAGTTATGAACCACAATTTTCTTCTATTTGCAGTTTGATGGTGACTCAGGCTTCTCTATACCACATGAATGACATGTTACTCTTGCAGACTGTCCCTTCAAAGATGTTTTACTCCAATAGTAAAGATTAGGAATGGAGATATGTGGGACAAGGTAGGAATGGCTTCGATAAAGAACAAGATGTGGGAAACGAGACTGAAATAGTCCGGACTTGTGCATAGAAGATGCAAGGGTGCCCCAGTCTGAAGGTGTGAGAGGTTGCTATGGATGGTTTTCAGAAGAGGTAGTGGTAGATTGAAGAAATATTGGGGAGAGGTGATTAGACAGGACATGATGCAACTTCAGCTTACCGAGGACATGACCTTAGATTGAGATTATGGAGGGTAGGGGGGTTAATTAGATAGTTGAGCGTTGTCTCGCTTTTTCTTCTATACTATTAGTTGTATTACTCTTGCAGTTGTTTGTCCTTTGAGTTTGATTATTATTTGTGTTTTCTTTTACATATCCATTATTGTTTTATCTTGTTATGACCACTGTTAACTCTGATTTGTCACGTTTTCTATAGTATTTTGCAATGATTTTTCATTTCAATTATTTATTTCTCTATGTTGCTCTGGACTGTTCTTGTTTTCTTGATCTGAGGGTCTATCAAAAATAGTCTCTCTATCTCTAAGGTAGTGATAAGATCTACATATTCTACCCTCCTCAAACTCCACTTTGTGAGATTACACTGGATATGTTGTTATTGTTGTTGTAGCAAAGACTATCGTAAGGCATCGTTTATATCAGGCTAACCGCCCCAACAACTTGAAACTAACTTTAAATGGTACCTCATTATATGCTCCAATTGCCTCATTCAAATTGTAGATGGTCCTATAACTCATTAAGTCTGACAGTCTACCTGAGACATGTTCCTTGGTATTTTATCTTAGTACAACAACAACATACCCTACAATGTAATCCCACAGGAGGGTCTGGAGAGGGAAGTGAGTATGCAGACCTTACCTCTACCTTGTGAATGCTCACATTTATGGGAGCGTCAACCATTTGGAGTTGGCTTTATTTTCACTAGCACTTACTGACTATTACAAGAATCCATGAATTGATGCAATGGCCGTAGAAATTGTTTTTTTTTTTTAATTACCTGATATGTCATCAAAGATTAAACTAAATAGACCATCCACCACCCACAAGCAAATAACTTGAACTCCCAATTACTTCTATTTAGAGCATTATCATAGATCACAATCTACAATATCAAACCGCAAATTCAAGAGGGATGCTGTCATGATAAACCATCCAACATAGGTTGGTTTCGAGAGAGTTTAAGATACCCATATGACTTGTCCTACATACAAGAAGCCTCAATTTCTAAGCCACAAACATTTACACAGCATCACAGTGTGAGAGAGACAAAGATATAAGGATGCCTCAAAAACATAGGCCAAGGAAAAACTCTTGGGACCCACAGCAAATCTTGTAAATGCTAAGGACTCGGATTTCGTGTCTGGTTTGGAACAAAAAGAGGCACAAGCTAGCAATAACTAAGTAGGTTGAGAGGACCACAGATAGCACATGCACAATTATTCAAAATTTAGAAAACCAAAGTGAAACAGCTTTCCATTCCATACCTTATTGTCACAGCCTTGGACCTCTCCAACGTAACCGAGCAGCAACCAAGCCGACTACCCTCTTCATTGGCTGGTCTCGTATCGTATTACCTATCAAAAACAAATACTCTTCATAGGTGCTGAGTTCAGCCTCTGCCCCAGGTGTGCAAGCTTGCCACTTGAATCCTTAATTAGCTTGGTAGTCCAAACAAGCCAAAGTGTCCAAGTATTTAGCAGATTATCAAAGAGGACATTTAACATATGAAGAAAGAATTAATGGAGTAAGCTCTGTATAACTCCACTCAAAAACATTTTAGTTCAACTCTCTTCTTATAGTTGGTACAGTTGTAATTCTTTCTCATGACTCTCTACTTTGCAGTAAATTACAAGCACATCATATATCAAGTAAAAATGAAAAAAATAAATTACATCAAAGCTCTTAGCAGAATAAAGACAATTACTTTACATCTAGTTATAATAAATTCAGAATTAGAGGCAGGTTTAAAATGTAGATGCTGTCCATCTATGATGCTCAACTACCTTCTGAATGTTGCAATATGAAATTGCAACTCCAGCATGGAATAAACCATCAAACGATATCTTCTCTTTATTACAATAAATTGATAAAAGAATTTCACAGCGAAAAACTGTTGAGCTACAATCTTTATTTGGATGAATTATGCATTAGTAGTTAATGGTGGTACACTTGGAGATATCTGGAGATCTTTGAACAGCAAAGCTCATATTCCATCTCGATACATGCCTTAGAAGATCCAACCCAACTTATTTCTTGTTATACCATGAAAGTCGAACATGTCCAACTGAACCATGAGGATCACCTTACATATACATAACTATCAGGTTCCACAACTTCGCTATTGTTATTGTTTTGAAAGTTCTCTAACTTCCAACGACTATTGTGATACTTCAGTCATCCACAATTTAGCAAATGAATATCAATGCACAATGATGACAAAAACAAGCAATAAATTCATCCTTCACCTGAGGCGGCAAGCATATTTAGTACTAAAATATGATTTGGTCTTCCTTTCATATAGCTCATCTGTCCATTATAAGTCAATGGTCTGTTGTTAGGACCCATTTCATTTTGATTCCTGACCATCACAGAAGTTAAGAATTAAGAGCAAGTGATTTCTCGATATTTAGTTGTAATCTTTATACTTCAAATATGAGGAAATTTACAAAGGATTATGGTTACTCTTCCAGATGAGCTAGTTCTTGTCATCTTGGTGTGCTTCAAGCAGCACTGGTTACTAGCGTGTCCAACAGATGTTACATTGGATTGCCAGAGTTTCTTCTTTTATCTCCTATTATTCCTCCTATCTCTCTGCCTGCATGTAATTCCATCATGTTTCATTGCTAGTAGAACTCTCCTTACATTGCTCATTAAGCCCAAGCATTTCAAAGTCATGGCCCAGCCCTCTTTCTCCATTGTCACTTCACATATAAGAATTTGGTTCATCCCTCCTCAAGTCCAACAGAAAATTTAAGAGCTTCAATGAAAACTGAATTTTAAAAACATCTCCTGTCCAATAGAACTGAGATTTCTCTCAGGTAGCTCTTTCTTGAGATGGAAGAGGCACTCTTCTGCCATAGAAGTTCCTTGTTTAGCTTAATGTCAATTTGATCAATATATTTGGTTTCCTTGTCCTGGAATATTTCGATTTGAAAAGGTTATTCCTCAGCATTCTACTGCCCTAATTGCTCTGCCGCTGCAAATTCAAGAAACTAGTCTACATTGAAGCATGGTCTTTCAACAATCTAACTTGTAGCAGCACTCCCATGTGTGAGCCCCCTTGGACATCATAACTGTGCTTACAGTATGCACCAAATCATAACGGAGCCATCTTGAATATCATAACTGCGGTTACAGTATACTCTAATCACTTTAGATATGTATCATACAAAATGGAAATCAACAAGGACCCTCACAATTTGTGCCATACCTCATCAACCATTTCTTTTAACTAAAGGAATCCATGAGAAGAGAATGTGGCTTATTTTTTTTATCATTGCCTTTATCTCATCTAGTGATATCTACCAAACTATGTCCTATGTCTTTCTTTAATCCCTTCTCTTTTATCTGTTCCCTCAACATCTCAATTTCATTCCACATACCATTCCTCGCATACATGTTCGATAGCAGAACATAAACCCCGTCATTTTGAGGGTCTAAATCGAGTGCCCTTTGAGCAGCTAATTTACCGAGTTCGACATTGTCAAAATTATGGCAGGCACTAAGCAAGGCCCCCCACAGGGTAACAGTGAAATTATCATTCTCTTTGTAAGATAAGTCGTTGATTAAG
The DNA here is from genome assembly GCA_029582245.1 of Solanum etuberosum. Classification (NCBI taxonomy): domain Eukaryota; kingdom Viridiplantae; phylum Streptophyta; class Magnoliopsida; order Solanales; family Solanaceae; genus Solanum; species Solanum etuberosum. Next base: position 6,217 of record JAJONR010012903.1, on the reverse strand, counting down.
CTCCATGCTCTATCCAACTCACCTGCACGACACAGTAAATCAATCACACAACTATAGTGCTCGGGACTGCATTCCAAACTGTAATTAGATGTCATTGATTCGAAGTACTGCATTCCAAGATTTACATGGCCAGTGTGACTACAAGCGGAGAGAATAGTCAATAGCGCTACACCATCTGGTTTGATTCCTTCCATTACCATGTCATTAAACAGACTAATCGCTTCATCAAATTTCCCATTTCTTCCGCAAACACCGAGCATTGATGTCCACAGAACAACATCCCTCTTTCTTTCTCCACATCTAATGCCAACCATGTCGAAAACATGCCTAGCCTTCTCCACTGATCCACATTTGCCATACATTTCAATCAACAAGCTTTGCAGAAACACATCAGATTCCATGTCATGAACTTTTCGAATAACACATCCGTGAACCTGCTTACCCAATTCAAACGCAGAGAGCCCAACACAAGCACGCAGAGCAGCTGAAAAAGTGAAATTATCCAAACATAGATTTAAACATGGCATCTTCCTCACCAATGCCATTCCCTCCATCCACATCTTAGCTTCAGAATAACCCGAAAGAATAGCATTCACGCACACTGTATTCTTCACAGGAATTTCATCGAACAGCTTAGCTGCATTCTTGATACACAACGACTTTGCATACAAATCCACTAAAGCACACCCCACATAAACACTAGAAAACCAACCCGATTTCCGCACAAGGGTATGAATCATTTGCCCAAATTTCACCTCTTTCACAGCAGACGAAGCTGTAATGGAGCTACACAACGTGTATGAATCAATGCCAATACCACTGAAATGCATGAAAGAGAATGTATGAAGAGCAAAAGAATGAAACCCATTTTGAGAAAAATGGGAAAGAATTGAATTTAAGAGTAAAGGGTTTCTGGGTTTGAGGAATTTGAAGAAATTGGTTAAGGTTTGAAGGTGGTTGTTGGGAAGTGAAGTTGCGAGTTTGAACTGAAAATTAGGGGAGATGAAGATTAACCCAGTTCTAATTAGGTGTGCTTGAAATACTTTAATGGCTCTGAGATTCTTTGAGTTACAAAAATGGCGGAAAATGTTAGTGGTGGAAGAAGAAATTGGTCCTGTTTCGAACTGCGATTGAGTAAACATACCTGAATTCATTTCAGTTTACAGTAATAAATTTACTTTGATTACTAAACTACTTTTAATGAACATGAAAAATACTTGGATACAATAATTTAAAATCGAATAGGAGAAGTAAATTAATACACCAAATAATTGAATATGAGATGAAATTATTACGGTTAAACAATTTTTAGCAAGACATAAAAAATATTAAGGATTAAAATATTTATTTTGAACTTTGTATTAATATTGCATTTATGGAAGCAACATAATAATCTTAAAAGCTGAGTTTTAAAATAAATTTTAAGATTATGTAATATATTTATTACGTAATTGTATTTCTTCAATAATTTCACTTTTATTTGAATTGTCTATTTAATATGTATAATATATAATATTTGCTTGCAATTTATTTTATTTAGAAATTTAGAATAAAATAATTTTATAATAAATAAATAATTTGAAAAGAATAAAACAATTTCTCGAACAATGATAATTGAAATTTCACTAAAACTGAATTACATCATATATAATGATATTGTGTATCAGTAACTACATCAATTTATTTATATTAAAGTTACTTCAACAATATAATATATTAGCTCCCATTTAATCAAGTATTTCAGTTGGATAAACTTATTTTCGATATTTTATTTTAAGAAAATAAATTGTCACGATCCAAACTGTTAAAACAACTGTCACAATCATGTTGGATAAATTTATATTTTATTTTATTTCATGACGTGATAAACAATCCATCTCACAAATATCAGTGTGGATTAATTTCAAAAGTGTGGAAATTCTTTCAACAGACTTAGAAGGCTTCTTTGTTATTTTACATTTACTACAAGTAATACACTTAGCAACATGATCATTTCCACAGTCTTTAATTAATTTATTTTTCACCATAAGTTGAATGGATCTAAAATTCACATGACCAAGACGTTCATGCCATAAATCTAAAAACTCCACAACATAAGTAAAAATATTTTTATTTTCAATATTGAGTTTAAACATATCATTTGTAGCATAACTTTTTCCAACAAACATGCCTTGTTTAGACAAAATAAATTTATCTGCCTCAAAAATTATTTTAAAACCATGCTTCGAAAGAAGCGTACCTGACACCAAGTTCTTTCGAATATCAGGAACATGCAATACGTCTATAAATGTGACCATCTTCAGAAGTGAATTTCAGTTCAACAGTTCCTTTTCCCACAACCTTAGCAGAAGATGAGTTTCCCATATGCAAAACTTTATTGCCCCCCACTAATTCATAGTTCGTGAAAGAATTTTGATTACCTGATATATGATGAGTTGCACCAGTGTCTATCCACATTTCACTTGATCTCCCGCTACAAATGCTTCTGCGACCATTGCCACAAGTTCATTTTTTTTTTGTTATTTGTCTTTTCTTTCTTCTTTTCAGCTTTAAGAATTTTACAATCACATGCATAGTGACCAATTTTATGACAATGATAACATTCATTCGACTTAGAACTCGAATTAGTACGCTTGAAATTCTTACTCTTTGCCTTCAAAAATTCATTATTGTCAGGTTCCTTCTTGATCGAATTTTCTTCAACAACATGAGCTTTCATGATGGGTTCTTTCAAGATGTTATTGTCACGATATCGTGTCTCTTGTTCAATTTGCAAGTGCTGCAATAATTGTTCAAGAATCAAATCTTCCTTCTTGTGTAAGAGTTTGCTTCTGTATTTTTTTCAAGATGGAGGAAGTTTTGAAACAATACACCAACATGAAAGTTTTCATCAAGAGCAATTTCAGATATATCAATTTTATTAGCTATAAGTTGAAATTTCTTGTACTTGTTCAGTGATTGACTTGTCATCAACCATTTTGAACTCCATATAATTTGAAACAAAAAAATTCTTTGAACTCGCCTCTTCGGCTAAATGAATAGCTTTAAGAGTATCCCAGATCTCCTTAGCAAATTTGCACTTAATATAATATTGATCGTAATATTTATTGGACATTCCTTCAAGAATATAATTTTTGCATAAGTAATCATCATCTTGCCATTTGGCAATTTTTTCTTTAATTAAAGTAGCCTCGTCCGTTGCTACCTCAGAACTGGGAGCCTCAGGACAATTAGGTTTCTCAAGAACATATGCTAACTTTAATCGTCTTAAAAAGAATTTCATCTTTCCACGCTATCTAGGAAAGTCTTTGCCATCAAATATTTCAAAATTAGGATTAGGCAAATTTGGAACACTGTTTGTTATTGATGTGGATGCCATAGAGACAACTATCTTCAGATTGTTAAAACAATTGAACAAGAATGATAAAAATACAAGGAATCCAAAACAAAACTTGCTTGGCTTAGAGGCACGTTCATACGTTTCTTGAAGATAGTTGGAGTCTCTCCCACGAGCAAACGGAAGAATAAATAAAAACTCTATCTTCGGGATTCAACTAAGCCACAAAACAAGTAGCATTCAAGAATGTTGCTCTTCTATTCTTGAATTGGTGATTTCACCTTTTGATTAATGTCTCACAAATACTTTTCAAGGGAAAGTAGTTTTTGAGTGCTTATCTTTTCAAACAAAAGAAAATCTATTTATAGGACAAAAGTTTAAAAAAGAGAAGGCTTTTAATTAAATTATATTTATTATAGGTTCATGAATTAGAAAAGAAAAACGTATCTTCCAAAAAACCTATAACGTAGAATTAAAACAAAAATGAATGTTACAATTCACATTCATGTATTTTGTTATTTCAAAACTTTAACGGATGAATTTGTTTCAAAATTAATTGAAACAATAACTCTTACACAAACTACCCCTAGACGTGGCATGGTGAATAGGATCTCGAGAGACCCTAAACATGCCACTTGACATAAACATGACATTAAGATACAAAATATACGAGAATGAAGATGCAATCCTAGATGAATAGTCTTTTAAAGATACCAAAAACAAAGTACAACAACTTCATAAGCAAAAACATACTAAGTCTGATATTAAGCCTCTACTAATTATAGATGTAGCTAGGATACACCCTAGCTCACGAATAAGTTTGAAACTGAAAAGACATGTAGTGGCAAGGTCCCCGAACCAGGAGCACTCGTCAAATTCTGACTCTCGCTGATCAGCCCAGCTAGACACGATCGGATGGAGGACGTCGGATCCTACATTATGAAACAATATAGGCATAAGAGATATATGCATCAGTACTCGAAATGTACTGAATATAGAAAAAATGCCTAAGTATAAACATGAAACATGCTAAATTTGAAAACATGATAATGCATGACCAAGTAAGACATATGAACGGGATAAGCTTTGATACATAAATCATTATAGAAGGTCAATGCAATAGTCAAAATCATATCGTAAATATGTTCATGACATATGTATAAAACACAAGCTATTTAAGAAATTATATCTTTTGTGGGATATTTACCGTTAAACGACATAGACCATGTGAGCTATACTATGGAATTCGGTGTCTTACTTCCACATCGAAAAGAGATTGTCCCACTTGCCAAGGTAAGGACCATGTTCTTAAGCTTAGGTGGATCCACTAGCTAATTGTCCAATCAGGACATTCTATGGGGGCATGTAGTTCAAGGACTTTGGGAATCGCCCAAGTCCGCTCGGTGCTAAGTGAACTCCCAACGGAAATCATATAGATCATATCAATTCATGTTCATTATTTTTAAAATGGTAAGAATTTAGTAATATCAAGTCAATCATAATTTTCATATCAAAATCATAAAAATAGCTCATTTAAAAGTATCATAATTTCATAACATAATCAATTCATAAGAGACACTAAATCGAAAGTATCTAAATCATGATAATCCTTTCAAAACAAGAATACTTCAATAAGAAGCAACCTAACTTCATAATTCATGTTGACACTTCATTCGAAAACATCACTAAATCATCAAATTAGGCATATAGCATGGATTCATGTGAAATTTATTGAAAATATGAAATTTAGATCAAATCATGAACAATAACATCAATTACAATGAATAAAACTAATCAATTGAACCCATGGGAAAATGATCATGAAAATCTAGAAATTGAGAAAAACTCATGGAGAGAAATTGAGAATTTCTTGAAACGGAAGGGATGACAAGAGAATTTCTTGGGACAGAATGGATGAAAAGAGATCCATTGATTAATTTTCCACATACATTGAAGAATCCTAACTTTAGAATTAAGATAGGAGACTTGGAGCTTGAAGATATCTCGAATCTCTTGAAGACTTAGGAGAGCAAGATTGGAATTTTTTTGACATTTTGAGTCAATGAGACGGAATGGGTCGATTGGGCCTTTAGAAATCATTTATACTCTTTTTGAATAGGTAAAAATGACATAGTATAGAGATTAAATAAGTGGGAAAAGATTCAAATAACCTTTACTTAATGCTACGGAACACCTTTTACGGAATTCTTCCATAGACCATTAATCGCTTCACCATCCGGGAAAGTGAGCGTGAAAGAAAGGGACATTTGGGATTTTCCTAAGCCAATCTCCACAGCCATGTCTACTGTCCGTGAACCATTCTGTGATGAGCCTGTATGTAGACCCTGTCTTAGATTATTTTTCACATAGTTCAAGTCTATGGATGGGTTCTGTCACGACCCAGGGGTACACACTAGATGTAACAAGGCGTACAAGACCTCGAGAGATCTCATACAAGCCCCTTAGCATATCATAACATAAAGCAATAGAAATGATGCGGAAATTTTAAAACTTCTTCGACATAATCGAAGTCCTTTTAAAAACAAGCGGAAGTCTATAACACTTTGTCTCAAACCATTTAATACATGATAATCTTTGGGACGCAGCCCACACAAAAGTCTAAACATAAAAAGAAAGACATAAAGGAAAATGGTGGCTATATCCTCGAATGCTATGAGGACTCACCAATCTTCAACTCCTTGCTCTACTAGGAACCTAGCCACGGGGATGTAACTTAATGTCACGCCCCGAGCCTACACCCTGGACGGGACTGGCACTCGAGAACCATTGCTGGCCCCAAGTGAACCCTTGGCCTGGCTTACTTACTCAGCGGAAGTCTTAAACACAAGAAATAGTCTCAAAGGATAACTCATGCAAATG
>JAJONR010012902.1:0-20232 GCA_029582245.1 Solanum etuberosum | reverse complement strand
TATATATATATATATATATATATATATATATATATATATATGTTTGCCGTAAAATGATATATATTTAACTAGGAAATTGTAATTATATTTAAACTACGGATCAAACGGGTAACTCGTCAAAAAGAAAAAAGGATGCCTATGGAGTATAGTGGAATTTAACGAATTGATGTAACGTTAGATCGAGGCAAAGGCTAGTTGTTTATTTAATCGAGGCATTCAAAGTCCAAAAGGAAGAAAGAAAAGTTACATTGGGTTGTGGAAGTCATTGCAAATTAGTGATTGATTACAAAGGATAAAATATTTAATTGATGAAGATACGAAGAAGGGGTCCCAAATTACAACACTTTTTATTGATTTTTATAAAAAATAATGCCCAATAAATTGCCTTGATTAAAGTTGTTGAAGATTTTTTTTGGATTTAATTCCATTTACTAGTCAAAAATTTAATTTGACAAATGATTATAAGACAAATAAGCTGACAAAACTTTCACAAATAAGTTAAATTTTATGTTTGTAATCAGACAAGAAACAGTTAAGATTACCAAGCATTTTCACATTGTTTTTCAAGGATTGAACTTAGCTTCCTGGTTTTGTAAAAAATGAAGGAAAGCTATTTTAATTAAAGTGAATGGACTAACTTAAATGGTGATCCAACTATAGTAAAAAAATTATCAACAAAATCATTCAAGCTAAACTAATTAATCTACAAAATCATTACTGTTATTAAGCTATGAAGAATAATACATAAACATCTCTTCAAGTTTGATTTCGTAACACTTACTTTCTTTTTGTTGAATTGTTTCTTTTTTCTTTGTTGTTTTTTTATGAAAAGAAGTTTGAATACAAAAGGACAGGTGAAGCAAGTTCCAAGTGCATGTGAATGGGAGAGTCAAAAGGAGCCAAAAATTGGGCTCTATCTACTTCTCCATTACCATCATTAAACCCACATCTTTTTTCTTTCTCTTGGAATCTTGTTCATCATTATGGGAGGAAGAAGAAGATTGTGGACTTGTGGTGTTTATCCAATTACTACGTGTGGACAATTCAAATGGTCCCTTAATTGAACAGTATCAACTTATTAGCTGTTGCTGCTATCACTATTAACTCTTTCGTATACATTGTAATAATTTTATTCTTTAGTGGCGTAATTTGAATGTTGACCCAAGAAAAAAATAATGAAAAAGGCCATGTGAACTTTGAAGACAATGATGAACCCTCATGAAAAAATAGTTAGGCAAACAATTTAGGTATGGGAAAAGACGCTCATTTTAAGACTTCGAAGTAATTTGTGAACATATTTTTATAGTTAATTATAACTTCTTCTGTTTTTGGCCTGCACCATGTTAGGTTTCAAGGACCAAGATGCCTAATTCTATTGAAACAGTTTTTAAATCATTATTTCACATGTACAGTATTCCAGTATGCGTTCAAGTACTACTCTTTGATTTCACATGTTTAGCTTCCACAAAAGATGGTCAATTCAGGCACTCAAAATATTCTGCTGCCTCTGAAAGAAACTAAAAGGCTCAGCAGAGAAGCTTAATCATTACCAAAATTGTGAATAAATGACCACACAAGTCCTTGTGAACTTTGGAGAAAACATAACTACAAAAAAATGAATTAGCCGGTTCACACTCTTGATAATTTACTAGAGGTGCGAGTGCCGAGCAAACAACCAGGCACCTAATGCACATTGACTTGGCCTAACCAAGATTTCTAGTTCTAAGCAGTACTCTAAAAATATACAAATGTGAAACTGGTTACAAACTGCTAACGTTTATTGAAACTTACAGATAATTTAGACATGCAATACTAGGCTACCTTCTGTACATGATCCAAGCTTTCCAAAATGCTAAGTTAAAGCTCTGATAATAAGTTTAAAATATGATATCACAGCACGAGCCTCCCTTCTTCCTGTTTACGAAAGCTTGGGGTGTGGTTTCATGACCCATGGTCACATTTGCACTTCTAAAGCCTAAAAAAATCAGAGAGCACCAAATTCAATCCACAAGTATGCCGGCTATCCAATAGAATCTTCTTGGGTGGCTTCATCATCTTCGTCCATTACATCCTCATTCACTTTTTCACCGTCAACTGTCTCTGCATCAGATGCAGCTTCGGTATTCATTATGTTATCCTCATCATCAGAGCAACTTTCTGTAGCGGAATCAGAAGCGTCTCCCTCATTTCCTCCTTGATCACAGTCACTACCAACTGCATGACTGAATTGTTCCTTCAAATCAGGGGCAACAATTCCAATCATCTCACTTAGTGCTTTACGATCTTGATCCCATCTAGAAGAAGCTTTGGAAGTAGATGTAGCGCATTGACTTTCACCCACTTGAGCACCTGAATCTTGTAAAGTTGCAGGACATCCATCATTGTCTTTACTCTTAGGAGTATCATTCTCACCATGGACAGAAGGAGCCGTACTGCACGCCCAACTCCCAGCAACCTCTGAAGCCAAAAGATCAGCTGTCCTAATGGTTCCTTCAGCTTCAGTATCTTCTATCACATTATCTTCAATCACATTATCACCCTCAGCGACATTATTTGCTAGGGAAGGAGGCATACTCTCATCACAAATTGCAGGGTTCTGCACCTGAGCTTCTTTCCCAAGAGTTCCATCATCCAGCTGCATTGTGTTCTCAGCAAAAGAACAGAATTTGTTTAAATCTAAATTCCTTTCACTATTGATTCCCAAGCTCTCAGTCTCTTGCACCTGTTCTGTTCCAACAAGGTCACCCTCCATATTGGCTGCTACACCAGCAGTATCACTTTCAGGGATTAGCTCAGTTCCCACACCATCTCCCTCAAGGGGTGCTGTCCCAACACCATCAACTTCAGAACCAAATCCACCCTTCACAGATTGAGCTCCAGCAAATTCTACCTCCTGTGTGTCTTGTCCCCCTTCACTTCTGTTATTGCAATCATGCTTCTCTGTAGCACTTGCGTCGTCACTTGATAAATCAAATAATTCCCTAACACGCCTCTGGTTGGAAGTACTGCAGCCAGCCCTAGTCACATTGTGGCTTCCATCTCCTACTTCTTTCTCTCTTATTAGGGATCCATTCGCATTCACATTGTATGGATTAAGGTCAATATCCACAGAGGTATTCTCATAATTTTCCTCATCTTTTAATGTCCTCTGCATTGCCTTCAATTGCTCCTGCTGCTTTGCAAACAAAACTGAGATCTCCTCAGTAGTAGAATAGAAAGCCCGAAGTTGTGTTTCTCTGCATAAACCACCATTATATAAGGCAAGTCGAGATAGGGAAATGCCCTAATATTAAAGGCAGTAAGCAAACACTAGCAGCTCTGACAACATATAAAGAGGATAATAAAAGCTCAGCACATTACTGTGTAAACCATCGCTCTCAGTGAAATGATACATGTAATATCTTGTATGGTATCAATAATTCCATTTGGTTATTGACTTGTTCTTTAACTAAAAACATCATCTCCTTCTTAGATGCTCAAGATTTTAAAAGAATCGTTCTGAAGACAAATAGTAAGGATAAAAATAAGAAATCCATTAAACACATGTCAACAGACTAGGCTGACGTATGGTTATCTCAAAAATCAATTGAGGTTTGTCTAATTATGAGGAAAAAGCATCACATAAAAATCCACTAAACTCGGACAACCTCTACTTTTACCATTTATACTGCTTTATAAGAGGGGAAAAGATGGATTGTGTCAGATCCAGAAGCAATAAATTTTCAACGACATTTCTTCAATCCAGTAAATCTAATTGACAGTAGTACCAGTCATACCCATCTACTTCTTACCGTAGCATTATTCTTTCTCTAGCACCTTTCAGTCTGCGCCTCTCAAAATCAAGATCCCGCATTGCAGCACTTATCTCTAGTTCAAGAGCAGAAACCTTGGCCCACGCCTCTTCTCGAGCTGCCTGCTACCGACAGCAAAAGAGTTGATAGAGAGAACAAAAGAAAAGAAAGAAAAGATCAGAATTCATATTTGACATTCTTTCCTGCACATATAATTTTTAAAACATGTGCTAATTTTAAAACGAATACAGATCCACTTCTAGTGAGGCACAAGTAAGCATTCGCTTCTTCCAATTATCAAACATAACAAAAATTTCATACAGAAAGGAAAGTATGTTATCTTATTTTTTCCTTCCACATCCATGGGGCTCAATCAAGTAGCAAAAAAAGGGGAATATCCCAAGATCCATATTTCAGTAATTAATGCCAGAAATTCATGTGGGTCATCCTACCTTTTCACTCTCAAGCTCTTTGCTCAGCATGTTCCTCTCATGCTCAAGTTCCTCTATTCTCTATAACAAAAAATTAGAAATGCAAGATGTCAGCTTCTCAACCAAGGAACTGAAAAGGGAAGCAATTGATATCTTGACAGCAGATACTTACTTTTTTCCTACATGCAGAAGATAATTGTTCCTCACGAAGTTGAGCTTCAAGCTGACGAACTTTGTTGTCAGAAACAACCAATTTCTGCCTGGTGTCTTCCTGTTACAAGCTAATGAATTAGAGCTGGAATGGCTTGCAGTAAGTAATAGGTAGGTTAAGCAATATTACCAACTTAGATCTCAAGGTTTCCATCAGTAAACATCTTTCCTTCTCATCTTCCTGCCATTATGAGTTGAATGAGAAAGAGGCATGACACGCTTTACTATATTCGTGAATAGAACAGGTTATTTTCTACCTGAAGCTTATTAATAATTTCTTGCTGCTCTTTTTCTCGTTTGATAGCAGATTCTGAGAGCCTTCTTATTTCCTCCTGGGCTTCGGCCTGCACTCTCTGTGTAGAGGTTTTCAAATCCAAAGTAGCCTTTTCACGTTCCTCTTTCCTCTGTTCACGCTCCTCATCTAGCAAAGTTTTCAGTTCTGAAATTGATAATTTCTGGCTGAAAAGGCAGACATCACTTCAAATCTTTAACTCACTTTTCCTAAAACTTATCACAAGCTTCTTCAGAAGAATGTGTGTTTCCAAAGAATAAAAATCAGGATAAACTATATGACATAGAGACTAGTATAAGCCATGCAAGGACAAGGAGATTAATATAATAAACTGAAACTTTTGAGCTTATCTAATTAAGAAACAAGCTAGAGGAAACGAAACAAGATAAATGCAATAAAGCATACTGTCATTCATGTTTCGTCTTAACTGTTCCCTATTTAATCAATGGCATCAGCCATTACCTGCGTATTATTTCATTGGCCTCAAAACATGATTGCTCAGAAGCACTAAGTCTTTCATTAAGGTCTTCCAACGCATGTTTCTGCTCTGCAGATACTCTACTTGAGTCAACTAACTCCTTTCCCTTGGCTTCCAATAACTGCTGTACTTCTCTGAGTTGTTCAAGGTATGATTGAGAAACTGACTCCTTCAATTCTTTCATTTCCTGCAAGACAAAGGAAAGCTCACTGAGACAGGTGGACTGATGGGAGCTGTTACCTATAAGTAATGGAGAATGTACCAAATAAACTGGAGTCAATCAAGAAAGAATGATCAATTTCCTTTTACTCACAAAAAACAGATGGACCACACTCTCAAGATTTACTATAGAATTCTCACTACAGCTTCCACATACCTCTAGCATCTTTATTCATCAGAATTGGCTGTACAGTTCATATACTTAAATGGATGTAACATGAAAAGATAAACGCATGGAATGTAATATAATGGAATATTTTCCATCGTCTTTTTCTCTGAGAAGAAACAACTGACATTCTCTATTTCTTTTGATATATTAACGCTTTCCATTATATCTACACCAAAAGAGAACTGTTTCAATGTTTTTCCTCTTTAACGTCTCGTATCAAACTAGAAATTAGAGAAAGAGAACGTGTCTCAACTTAACTGTATATAAACTGATGAACCAATATGATAACACACTTTCTAAATAAGCTACGATAATGCAAATAACAAGCATATTAAACCACACTGGACTCTGATACTATTTAAATTATCAAAAGTTTCAGACACCACATTTCTCTCCAGAATGAATAGCTAGTAGCAAAGCTTTTCGGTAGGTTACACTGTTCTTTCAGAATTAGACAGTCTGACAAAGACTGGATTTTGTCTAGTCATACTTCTACTCTCTCTGATCCTGCAGACCATTTCAGCCTATCAAAGTAACCCTTTATAAAAGGTGGAGGGATTCGGAAACAGAAATGATATTTGCAATCAAAAGTTGCATGACTTTAAAAACAAAAATGTTAGCCTTCAACAAAAAAACAAAAAAAGTTAGCATGGCATGTTAGGTAGGGGTGTGCATCGGTCGGTTCAATTCTGTTTATCGGTTTCGGTTTTTAATACGCTAAACCAATAACAAACCAATAAGATATTTTTTATCGGTCTTTGGTCGTTAATGGTTCGTTTTCGGTTTACCCAATAAGAAAATGCACATAAAATAAATATATGACTTCTCAATTTTCTAATAATTTGGCGCAATACAGTGAAACAAGCAAATAAGTTGTAAATGTTTTGATATAGTGAAACAAGAAAGCTATTATTTAATTATGTAGATTGCAGTGTAGAGTACTGATATAATGTCTAGTTATGTTAAATTATTAGTATTTAATCTTTATGAAGAGTAAAGAAGTAAATTACTACCGTGGGTTATCGGTTTACACAATAACCCAATACTAAAAACCGAACTGATAACCCAATAATATTTTATTATAAAACCATTAAAAACCCAATAACCCAATAACATTTTTTTGGTTCGGTTTATTGGTTTGTTTGGTTTTTACACACCCTTAATGTTAGGAGTGATCCTGGTTTTTCATCTTATGATGCTATTGGCATTAGCAACAAAACTTAAGGAAGCTTTTCAGTTTAAAGTGTTAACACAGTTGATGGTATTGAATCAACTAGCATTGGTATAACACTTGCTCTTCTACCCATCTGTCTCAACACTTTTAATAGTACCACTAATTACATTCAGAACTAAGCAATTTCACAGCGGTTGTTTATTCTGAAATCACAAAAGTAAACATACCATCTCATGATGGTCCACAACAGCACGATTTTCACTTTGCAAGGAATCAATAGTCGCAACATGACTTTCGAGTTGCTTCCTCAGTTCCTACAAGGGTAACAGAACTGAAATCATAGGAAGGTTGAATAGGAATGAAACCAAGTGACCTTAACAGACTGTGCATGAAACCAATTTTTTTTTAAAAAAAAATGGGAATGGCGAACTACCGTATTTGACCGCTGCATGCTACGGAAGTCATCCAGAGAAATGGGACCTTCAGAGGTGCCAATTCCGATACCCTTGAGTCTTTTGCTTTCTGAACCAAATTCCTCTAAATCAGAAAAGAAACAAGCATATTAGTAAAGTTAGCTTTACCCAGCTTATTAGTAAGACATCAAACATCTCATTTAACTTTACAACTGCCAGATATAGAGACGACAATAATCATTAGGTAAGGGTATAAACCCATTGATACTTATATTTAAAATATAAAAATAAAAAAATCCAATACGATGATAACTAAATATTCAGCCCAAGAAAAAGTTCAGGAAGATTTGCATCAGAAATCGGCAAAGACTAAACATATCAAAAAAAAATCTGTGCCCTCTACAATGCTTCAACTGTAGTACCAAAATTCTTCAGGAAATATTCATTGATCGGGCTTCCTAACATTTTGTGTAAATACTTGGCCAGATTATGAATCAGAATCCAAAATTTAAACCAAGTTTGAACCAGCAAAAATGGGTATCCTACTGTGTATCTAAAGAGTGCATAAAGTTTTTTTTCCCTTTAGCTAGATCAATATCCATAGAGTCCAAAGTAGTGTTGTCAAAGGCAAAAACAAAGAGAAGAAACACGCCAAGTATCCTAGGGTTTTAATCGCAAAGCAAACTTGAAGCACATACTTCAGATTTGATATATATACAAAGATGTTATTATGGATTTCTAATTTGGTTTAGTGATTAGTTTTCTTATACTATATTTCAAATTTCATACTTCTAATCACAAAGCATATTCATCCATAAATTTCCTCACCAATTAATATTTCTGTTTATCAGAGTTATTTATTGTCTACCGTTGTCCTTTTCAATAGGGAGCTCATGTGTGCATTGGTACATATAGTAGCGTTTTGATGCCTGCACAGCAGCATTCCCTAAGTGAGGGGAAGCCTAGCTTACGCCTATACCTAACTTCAGGGCTTAAGCACCTCAAGTGTGACTTTTAACAAAATTCTCGAAGGACCATTCCAAGACAAAATCATGAAGATAAAATAATGAACCAGTAAGCAGTGTAAATGAACAAATTCACTAAAACCGGCAAATCATACTACTAATAGTCTACAGAATACAGATTTAGATGAAATGTTCCAGAATGAAGATACTGATGAAGGCACAGTCAATGAGGAAAACTACCTGCTTTTCTCTTTAGAACAGCAGCATCAGCTGAAGAAGCAGATATGAGAACTTCTCGAAACACAAAGGCAAATGCAAGTTCTGCAAATATTGCAAGGAAATTAAAAGTATTTACAAAGTTCCAGTCATATTTATGTAAAACATATCATGCTGTGAGAAACAGACAAGACTTCAGCTACCCATCATGGTAGCGGAGAAATTTCTGTTATTCAAAAGTTAAATTATGTTTAATTTTATACAAAATAAAGAAAGTTGGGTTCTACTTTAAATACATAACAAGAGATCCTATTTTTCTTTTCCATTCAGCAGTGGTAGGGATGAGAATTATGATGCTAAATCCTGGTAGAGAATATCAACCTGAAGATACAATGTCAACGAGGAGAAGGGAGAGGGAAGGAGTAAAATCAATAGAAGATATATCTAAAGCAAACACTGAAGTAGGATCATCCCAACCGGTGGTGGGGGAGGGCCAATTTTCTGCCAAAGAAGCACTTGGATATACTCCCCACAAAATCTTATTTATCTCACGGACAGTTAACAGACGACATTTAATGTGCCCATATACCATCTCAAACTCAGATTTAATACAACCCACACTTGTCACTCACCGACAAAATAATTAGGGACATTTGAAGGGCCAGAAAAATTTACCTAGAGAATAGGGACCTAACAAATAAGGATTTTGACAGTACCATCTTTTGGCTTTTGCTAGAAAATGTACATGTATGAAGAAGCAGGCAGAAAAGTTTCAAAAATAGATACTCTACCATGTTGTGGAGCAAACGCAATAGAGATAATATCACCATGACGAAGTCTGGCTTCTGGGCTACTTTTGTTCAACTTTTCCCAATTCAGGTACGTCCCATTTGTACTGCAGAAAAACCAAAATAGATTAGTTAACTCGTGTCAAGTTGCAACATAAAAAAAAAGGTCGACAATCTTGGTCAACCTTGAATCTTTCAGAAAGACTGCAGTGCAACAGTTGGTGGGATGCTCTACGTCTTCGCTGACAACCTTTTTCCTGTAGATCTTGCAATGATGTGCACTAACAGCTGGAGACAAAATCTGGAAACGGGTATTATCTACCATCCGACCAATGCAGTGTTCTTCAGATGTGAGAAGCATGTTTATCCCCTATTTAACGAAGGTCAGAATATAAAACTACAAGTAATGCTTCAATAATGTAATGCATGATATGCTGCATCATATACTGAATTCCATACTTAAAGTGACAAACTGTTCTCTCTCTGTTTTTTTCTTTAGTAACTTTTACTTCATCGACTGCAATCTGCAATCAGAATTAAGTATGGCATGACCCAACACGAGCAGGCACAAACAGAGAGTATATCCTCATATATTCAATCTACGACTTGTGGTGGTAAGGATAACCCATTGGTGAAATCTCTAATCCAAATTGAATTTTTCAATTCCATTATATCTTCTAATAGATCTTCAGATACCTATATCATATGTGATAGTTTCAAATCCTCGTCTAATGGAGGCTTGAAAGACTCATCCAAAACTATGTTTGCAGCTTTCATTTTATACTGGAATACTCAAGTCACATCCAGATATATACTTTGATGCAGCAGACCAGATTTTCAGTTTTGGGTCTAGCCTTTAAAGAAATCTTGACAGGAACTTAGGATGTACCAGCTTGTCCTAGTCCTACCCTTCAAGGATATCTACTTAGAAAGCTTTGCATGCAACAGCTTATTCCTGGTCAATAGTGCATATTCTCTTCGAGCACATTAAACCATTGTGAAGTCTCAATCCATTCTTAGCAAACTATTCACATTGTATCAATTCAATGGTGACTCATTATTTTGATGAACTTTTTTTTTAGGACAGATCATTTCTTTGGTTGGAAGAAGATCAGTCCAACATGTAACTTGTGAAAAATGAATGCTAATTTTTGATACCTACATACTATTGGCAGTCTGAAAAAAGTATCATAAACATCAAATTTAGATGTGTGTCCTGTCGAAGTAAAGAACCATGTAACTTATGTAAGTAAAATGAAATCAAAATGAGGATTTACGTCAAATTCAACGTCTAACACATATTGATAATTTATCAAAGAATTACTTTGGTTACCAAAAGATTGAAAAAGTTCAATCCATACAATTCCTATTCGGGCGGAAGATCTACTAATTCTTAGATTCTAGTTAGTAAAAGAGATCTTGAACTAGGAAATAGACCCTCGAAGCTAAAAAAGTTATCAGTCCTACTAGTTAATAAAGACACCTCCGTAGCTAACAAATTCAACAAGAGGTCGGAATACAGCTTTTTGGTCCACCCTAGAATTACCAAAACTCATTTTTCCTACTCCATAAACTCTGCCTCTGAGAGCTTCAAATAATAGCAAGTCTTAAACTTGAATAAAGGATATGGATTTTGGTAATTTGAAAGGTAGAGTAAAACTGATCACTCAGCTAGCCAATAATGTGTGGTTCTCTAACACTAAAAATCCTCAATATTTATACTGAGGTATGAAACTGTAAAGGTACTAAAAGTCCCTAGTAGAGAGAAACATAGTGCACTGTGGAGGTATTGATGAAGAATAGAGACCTGAAGACGCTTCCGGGCCTTATCGGAGATAGCAGTTAACACTCCCCAAACATCAGGATCAGAATACTGCAAAGGCTGAGACGCAATTTTCGAAGCTACCGATAGTATAAAATCTTCAGGGCTTTGCGGATTTCTCTGCAACGGTGAATTAACAATGACATTGACATCGTTAATTTTGCAGTTATTATTGCCATTGCAGTTGCTAGGGGGAAGTGAAGAACATGACTCGGAGCGAGCTGGAGACTGGTCTTTACTAGGGTTTGAGTTCAGTTTCGCTGCCAATGGCGTTGTGGGATTATCGTCTTCGTTCGCCATTGTAGCCTGTAGGGAGTTGTGAAAAAGGCGGGGATTTTAAGAACCCTAATTGAACCGGATTTGGTTGTTGTCTAGCTTCCCGGAGAAGCTGACTGAATTTGTTTGTTTTATCGTTTTGGCCCACAAACTTTGCTCTAATGCTAAATTCGTTCCGGCAATAGGGCCGGGCGGGTTTGTTCTTCCCTTCCGCGTGTAAAAATTATGGAGAAACTAACTTACCACTAATTACAAGTTTTTTATCATACAAATAGGAAAATACATCTATATATATATTTATTATCAGATAAATTAAAATAGTGAGAGAGGAGATAGTCATTTATCCAAAATACATGTGAATTTTACTGGATACCCACTAGATACATCATACATGTATTTGTTATGTGATGTGATTCGCATGAACCTGGAATTCCAGATACATAGATGATAGAAGAGTGGCAAGCAAGATTTGTTATGCATTCCAGATACATACGAATTCACTTGGATATAGAATAAATAATACCTAATTTGACCTCACGTATTCCGATATACATGTATTTGGATGTATCTGGACACACCAAAATTTTGTAAAAATCGTAATATTGCAAACTAAAGGATATCAAAATAATTAAGTCCTAAACTAGTGAGATTTCGATAAGTTCTCCAAAAATTATTGATATTTTACTGTATAGTAGTAGAAAATTATCATATTTTTTTTCAAATAGTAAACAAAATGTTAACAACAAAGACAGCGTAAGTAATAGTACTTTATTATTATGATAATAGAACCTGATACTATAGCATTATGAAATGACTGACTTGGAAAATCACAAGCAGATCAATGAATTCCCAAGTTGGAACTTATAAAACAAACTGGAGGAGTTCCTCATCACATTCAAATGCATTCATTTGTTGTTTTTGCAACATGACACGCGCCTCCACGCCTTGCCCAGTTTGATAATCTTTTCGGTACACCCACTCTTTCAGGTTTTCCCCATCCAAAATCCACACTGTAGTATGGTAATTTGCAAACATTGCTGCAAAAATACATCTCACATTCATCCGCTGTTTCGAATGGTAATTTTCCTTTTTCTCATCCATTCAACAATTTCCAGAATCAATTCATTTTGTTTGACTTGATCTTTCTTGTATGATTAATGTGGAACACCAATATTATTATTTTGCGGAGATATAAAGATGGAATCTCCTACAAATCTAGGAGCAGAAGGAATTGATAAATTACGAGTGGCGCTAGTCCAATCTGTAAGAAAATTAAGCACAAAGCAACCATCACCGATCTAGTGTGATAGGCATGTACTGATAGCGATTCCACCGCAATCAAACTGACTTACTTGAGCCACAAGTAAATTACCACCCTCATAGACATTATAAACTTTCTGCATTACAATGATCGGGGTAGTTAAGGATTTCAGACATCGGACATTTTATTTGGACGCTCAACAACTCTGCACCCATGTCGTTACAATCAACAGTAGCGTATCAAATTGAGTTTTTATTCCAATTTAGTCTTGGACTTTCAAAACTTCAAAATGATCATATCAAAGTGTATAAACTTTGAAGTTTTGTTTTCACGTTTTCCTGTCCAATACTTTTTAAGTTTTTATAGTTACACGGAAAAAAATAATCAAAAGAAAGATATTGCACGTTTTGCCGTTCAAATAGATTGATATTTAGTTTTTGTCCTTTACCAATCGAAGAGGTATAAGTTACTTAGAAACTTAAGTTATGCTCAAACATAATTTGTAGAATATTATGATACGATAATATAAACTTATGTCTTAAAAAAAATTTATTGATTACGTGGAACATAGACTAAACACAAAATAGAGGCTACAATTTGAGAAAGGCCAGGACTATATATTACCAGGAGCATTAGTTTTCCCACTGCAATATCATTATGAATTTTTATTAACTGCCAACAACGCTGTTTGTAGAGAGTTCATCGCGGTGTTGACAAAGTGTTGTTGCACACTAATTTTGCACTTTTATGGGAAGTGCAGGCAAACTTGTATGTTTGCGTAAATATTCTTGTCCATTTATCCCGGTCTAATTGAATCAAACATAGAGAAATATAATTTTTAAGGCAAATGCAAAGCTAAAAGGTACAGACTAACAGAGGGATCATACACGAATTAACTAAAAAAATATGGTAAAATTGCCCAAAAAAAACATTTTGTTATCGAAGAGATCGGGGAAGATTGAGTTGAGCTCCTCCCTTGAATTATATATAGGTGCAAAATTATCACCAAACTTCTCATAATAATAACATGGATGTAGCAGTTGTTTCTCTGAGCTGATTGCCGGGCTCTGCACCCTGTAATATGGGTAGTGGACGGTATAGATGTTGCTAGGTTATGAACAACTTCAACATAGAATTTTCCCTTATCCATCCTCAAGGACCTCTTTATGCACGTGCATGCATGCACTGCTGCAATACTTGTAACTATATCTGTGAAAGGGAACCTTGCCAGCCAATGACCCGTTACAGCAAGAACAGAGAATGTCAGTACCCGAGCCACCCGGAGCAGAAACTAAGTTGGTGCCTTGAGCTTTGAGGGCTGCAGCAGCAGCTAATCTTCTCTCAGCTGCAGCTGCTCTTTTTTCCCTTTCAGCGTCATGAGCCCTTTTCGATTCCTCCTGATTGGCAAAGAGAAAACATATCAGACACCATAAAAGAGATAAGAAGCTTCGTCAGCAGCACAATTATCAGCATGAACATTGAGCAGCATTTCTTAAGAAATTCCAATTCGAGCAGTGATAGGTACAAGTGCACAAAAAATATACAGCAGTAATATGTTGTGTGATCTCTTTTGATAATTTTGCTGAAAGACTAGATTGTGATTTTCCTTTAAGAGCTGAAGCAGCAACCGTTCCTCTCTGAGAGTTAGATGGAGCAGTCTGGACTTGAGCAGCCTCAGCCTGCAAAAATGATGTCACAACGTTGAGAGAGAGAGAGAGAGAGATAACAGGAGGAATGAGGATGAACAAATTAGCCCATGTGGTGGCCTTGTGGGTGTTTAAGAGGCAAATGAACTTCTAAGCTGCTTAACAATACTTTCTTTTTCTCATCAGGGGGAGATAAAAAAAAAAACAAGCAAACTGCAAACTTGACGATGGATTGAAGGTGAAGTTTCTGAAAACCAAAAAGAGCAACTCTAGAACCTTTGTTCCTTAATTCATGCCATGTAATCCAAGCTCAAGCAAGAAGACGAACCAACAACTATTTTGGCAAAGACCAAAGGCAAGATATGGAAAAAAGTTCAGGATCATAAACTGATCAGAAAATAAATTAATATGCACCTGAGCCTTCTGCCTTGCTTTCCGCAATTTTTTCAACTCTTTTGCCCTAGCTTTCTTCTTGGCGTCTTTCTCTGCCTGGGGAGAGACATACAACTGTACATATCAGATAGCTACATAATGCAGCATAAAACACATTTTCACAGGTTGGATTAATTTAAAAACATATTTAACGGCTGAAAAATAAGAAATAACACATGCCAAAAGTAAATTAACTCATTTTGTATATCTTGTCCAGTACCTTATGATGTGATAGCTAGCAGACAGAACTAGACAGAATACTTCCATCAGTTTATCCTGGATCATGGACAAAATATATTCTCCTAGGAAGGAATTTAATGTAATTCACATTCACACTGTTCATATTTGTAAAGTACAAGCATACTACAAGAAGAAGATTTACACTTCAACAATGACAATGAATGGGGAAAATATTCGGAACATCAGGTACACTTAAATTCATCTGCATTTGTGATATGCCTGATATGAAGAAACACTAAACATCTTCTTACTACTTAACATATACAAAGAACGGAAGGTGACCAATATTATAGAGCATTCAAACAACATGCATTACTCCGCTTGACAGTATATGCCTAATGACACTGTTTTACACTTCCTAAATGAGGGAACTTAAAACCTTCACGGTCATATTGAAAGAGATAATAATCGACTGAACTTTCCAATTCAAATCCCCCATTCCCTAGCTCAGAGATTGTATCTCCCATAACTAACTCAGAGATTGGAAAACATTAGGTGGAGTGTCTGCATAAACACCTAAGTTAACAACAATGACGTCTAGATCAATTTTCTATATAATCCAATGTCCTAAATATAAGATCCTTCTCAAAATATTATATTCCACATACAAAATATAGGAACCACGGCAGAAAATTATACCATCAATATTTCACCCCCTAAAATAATCAAGAAGTTACCTGTTTAGCAGCTTGTGTTTCCTCCATTTCTTTAGTCAATGCGCTAGGCACCTTAGCAGCATTCCAATCCCACTTGTCAAGGTTTGATGCCATGAAGCGCCTAAATGTGTTTCTCACTTCTTTTTCAGTTGCAACCATATATGGAGTTCTCCCCCTTTCGTCTTTGAGGCAAGGATCCATTCCTTGTTCTAAAAGGTCAAAAACCTTTTCAGAATCCCCACACTTTGCTGCTTCATGTAAAGGAGTGGATGTACCAATAGTGTCATTATCACTATCACAATCACTTGATATGATCTCATTGGGTGATGGCATAACACTAGAAGATGCTTTTGTGACTTCCTTAGTCTCCAAATTTTCCTTCAAAACCTCCATGGACTCATTACACTTGCTGCTCAGACCACTTGCACTTAATAGTGACACCTCTTCACAAGCAGGTGCAATTTCCTCATTTACTTCAAAGGATACTTGAGTCAATAAGCCATATATTCGTCGAGCTTCCTTGTAGGTAGGTCTTCGAACAGTCAAAGGAATATTTCTAATAACATTAAGCTGACAAACGAAATATGGTCGATCTCCATCAAAAAACAGCTGCCTGTTGTTAGAGGGAGCATGGATGAAGATACAGGATGAATCAGCAAAGTAAGGCTTCCATGCTGTGAACAACTCTTGGATTTCCTGGTTAACAAACAGCAAAAATTAGAAATATGCTCCATAGTGCCTCTGCTCTCTTGCAATATGACAGCCAAACAATCCTCTCCCTTATTTTTCCTTCCAAATCAGATAGATCCACTTCAAATAGTAAGATCAAAAAGGCAGAAGCAATCCAGTCTCATAAAAGCCCCCACTTATAAGGAATCCATTTATGAGACAATGTGTCAGAAATGGGAATTGAAGTATCAGACTATCAGTGAATAAAATATGGAGGAACTCCCAATAAAATTCATCAGAAACATGAAATAAATCTAAAATAAAAAGTTAAAAAAAGAAACTACTACATAGAAAGCAGAAGCCATAGCATGGGTATGGCACCAACCTTATGGCCCGATTGGACTGATATATTAAAGTGTCTACCTCCCGATTGGACTGATTTGTTGAAGTGTCTGACAAGTGTTTATCAAAAAGCACCCCATCACCACCAACATGGAAAAAAATGGGGGGAGGAAAATAAGAAAAAAAATTCATGATGAGCATGCAAACAATGCAAGAAAATATGTTGGTGCACCTACTTGAATGGGATGCTCTTGTTAAAATTAAGAAATATACATAACTAGGTAACTTGTCCGCGCTTCGCGCAGTCATAAATAATAATTGCATTGAACTTGCAAATAATCCTTTACTAATATTGATACATTAAAAATAATGGAAAAAATAGATTCTTAAAAAATAATAGCAATATTCCAACATGAATTTGATTATTTGTCATTATCACATAACTCGAGAACCTCTAATGAATGAATTATTCAGGAAATAATAAATCATTGGTTCTTTAATCAACATTAAAAGGAAAATAAAGAAGAATATAAGAATATATTTACAAAGGCATTTCGTAAGAAAAATAACACATTTAAGTTGCATTGATTATACAATTGTGATATATGTCTCCGGAAAAAATTCAAAAATTTGTTAACAGATTCAAAAAAGATATTACGCTTGAACATGAAAGCAATTATAACTTTTGAACTTGCATGATGAATTTCTTCAATTGATAAGTGAGAAAATTCATATCTATGTAAAAATAGATAATATGTAAGCTTATATATAGTACTTTTAAGTTATAGAATATCAAAACATGAATTCTTGGAATTGAGTACAATAATTATTTTCTGCACAATGAATATACCTACTATATGTGTATATGTTCAATATAACCGGAGACAATAAATTTGCAGAAACATAAACAACAGAGTTTAAAACATGTACTCAAAAACAACAATTAGAATCATAAGCATAAATTAATGACTGTAAAAAAACATACGAGGATATGTAAAAATAGAATGAAATAGAAAGGAAAAAATCGAGTCTACTGAATGCACACTGTGCCTTAAGAAAATTATTCCCCTCTAATACCTGAGGTTTAAGGAATTAGATCCTCTCAGGATGGAACAATTTTATTCACCAACGTATTGATACAAAAACAATGGTGTCAGTAAGCCACTCAACAGGAGCAAAGTACACGAATATTTAATTGTGCAGAACAAAAGGTAGTGTGAACAAATGCTTATTGTGTCTTATCGGAAAGGTCAAAACTCTTTGGAAAAGTCACAACCCTTCGGAAAGGTCACAACCTTTCATAAACGTCACAACATTTCATAAAAGTCACAACTCTTCATAAAAGTCACAACTTTTCATAAAAGTCACAACTTTTCATAAAAAGTCAAAACTTTTCATAAAAATCACAACTTTTCATGAAAGGGAAAGGCTAGTATTGAAAATAAATAAATTAAAAGGGAATCCTGGTTTGTGGTGGCACCACGTAGGCGGGCCTAGGGTTCTCTTTTATATATATATATGATTTGACAAGCCACACTGAATAGGATACTGATGCAACATAATCTATCTTATATAAACTTCAATCCTTATACCTTTTTAAGAGCAAGTTCATTATACCGACGAATTGATGCTCCAGCAGAGTGCGCCATCTTGCCACTTGCATCTTTTGATGATTGTTTCTTACCGGCCTTGGCCCGTATAACATATCTAAAAGAAAAGTAAAGTAGTATAAATTAGCCACACTCAGGGCGGAGCTAGGATTTTTAGTTATGGGTTCTGGATTACAATGTTTTTTGTTTACAGGGTTCTAAACAAGTTGTTTATACGTATTAGGTAAATTTCTTACTACACATACAGGATTTGAATCAAAGCTACTGGGTAATGCCGAACCCGTAGCGAAAAATGTGATTCCGACCCTGTGTCTCTCAGAGATGCTGGAATAGTAGCTATGACTTTTCCATTAAAGAAGCATGGTAAGCGCCAGATAAAAATCAATATCGAACATGAACTTTTGCCGAGTCTATAAGCAGTATCTGACAGTGGCCACTGTCAAGGAAACATGGAAAAAGGAAAAAACCGAAATAGCCTAACTCTTGAAGCCAAGTTAGGAATTCGGGAATGATGACAACAGTACTGAAATACGTAACAAGACAAGTTCAGAATGCAAGCCAAGAGAAAGGAAACTAGTTTCAGGGATCGCCAAATCTTACATCTCAGAAGTCTGAAGGAAAGCAGAGAGGACCTTTAAAATAGGACCCTCCCAGTAAGAGAGATCTTGCTACATGCTACAACGTGAACAACTATATAGAGCCAAATGAGGAAACAACTTAGTCTATTCCTGGCAATAGAATTTTGTAGGAATCTTTTCAATATAAAACTCAAAAGTTCAACAAGATGCGCCAAATATTTATTAATAAATGATACCAAGTACGTGCGGGGAAGGAGGAAATAGACACGACCCATGCCCTTCAAAGAAAAATAATGAAGGTTCTATCCACACTCTGATACTTCAATATAAGGAATAGGGTAAGGATCAACCAATATAACCCTCATATCCCATTCAGTGACATTCATTCTCATTGTGGATTGATGCTAAAAGTTATGGTTTGTAATTTGGCTTTCTACCTGTCAATTTGAGCAATTTGTTGAAGCTCGTATTTGGCACATGGTTACACAAATCGACATGTTTTATCTATGTAATCTTTTTTTGTTCCAAGAGATTTTTCATTGCATGCAATATTTTGATCATTTCTTTACCCTCAAAATCTGGAGGATACACACCTTTTATAAAATAGTCAAAAGAATTAGGTGTCGATAACTGCAGAGACCTTTATTTCTGCACGGAGCATGAATTTTTCTAGACTCTAACTTGATGCACTGATATGAAGGGATCAAATGTTTAAATATAAACTATACAAGAAAAGGATTAAAAATTTATGTAATCTACTATTTGTAGTAAGTTATCAACATATTCTCACAAGATAAAAGCAAAACTTGATCAAGGCAGCAGAAATAAAGTTCATTGCAATGTCTAGTAAAAAATATTCTTTGAATTAGTTGTTTTGGGACGAAGATAATAGCATAAAAGAAGCATTGCACTTTTTCTTACAACAAAGACTAACCTGTGGAATGTCTTATGTGCCACAGCTGTGGTACCATCAAAAACACAGCCTGCAAAATGCCCACCTCTTGCAAGCAACACAATCCTCAAACGGGTATTATTCCTTGGTTCATGGATCAGATATTTCAACTTCTTAGTCACTTCATTTTCTGTCAAACAAATCCTATTCCTGATATCATCTGCAGCAAGCGCCTTCTTGTTCTCAAACAAAATGCTCTCTGACTCATTCAGGAGTAAACCCTTCCATAGTGAAAGGATCTCCCCATTATGTAATTTTAAAAATATTTTGTTCTTGATATCTCCAACTATTCTTCGCTGCAAATCATTGGACTGACCAGATTCTTTCTCATCTTCGTCATCTGATCCAGAAATACTTGATAAATCATAATCCTTACATAGGGAATCAGAGGTCATCTCATCAAAGTCTTCTTCCTTTATAGTGTCTCTCCCAGAAATGCTTAGCTTTATCTGATATCAGTACTGACAAGATATTACTATAACTACTATATGAACAGCCAGTATAATGAGATCAGCACCTTCAGGAACAAAAATAACAGAAAACTGGAAAAGATATTTTCTTTTTTTTTTTTTTTGGGGGGGGGGGGGGGGGGGGTGGGGGGG